>JASCZW010005810.1:0-134977 GCA_034211315.2 Aedes japonicus | reverse complement strand
CGGTGGTTCGAGACCCCTCCTTTCTCTTGTAAGAGAGGGAGGAGTATAATACAAATGAAACACAAATTTAAATCAAATATGAAAAATATCCCTACTGTTATGATACTTTGTATGTAGGGGTTTTTAGAGCCAGAAACGGTACTTATAATGGTTTGAAACTCCTTCCCCTCCTGGAAGAATGGGGGGGGGGGGGGCTCTGATACAAATTAAACCTTTTTTTTCTGCATAACTTGAGAACTTATGAGGCAAGTGAAACCAAATTTGGCATGTGGGGTTTTCTTGAGACTAGAAATGTGTCCATGAAGGGGAGCTCTCATACAATTGACACTGATATTTCTGCATAACTCAAGAATGAATAAAGGGAATGGAACCAAATTTGTGATGTAGGGAATTTGGAAGAAAAAATAAAACTACTGTGGTTTGAGACCCCTCTTCTCTCCGGTAGGGAGGGGTGTCATACACATGAATCACAAATTTCTGCATAACTCAAGAACTAATCAAGCAAAAAATGGAACCAAATTTGGCATGTGAAGGTTTTTGGAAGAGCGAAATGTTTGATGGTTTGAGACTTCTACTGAAAAGGAGAGAAAGGGGGAGGGGGGGGGCTACCCTTCAAATCAATCACGGATTTCTGCAGAACTCGAAAACTTATCAAGCAAATGGAACCAAGTTTAGCGGGTAGAGGTTTAAGAAGGCAAGAAATGTTTCTATGGTGTTTTAAGATCGCTCAACCCTTTTGAAAGAGGGTGCTCTCATACAAATTAACCACAAATTTTTGAATAACTCGAGAGCTAATCATGCAAATGGAACCAAATTTGGGATGTGAAGGGTCTTAAAATCAATAAATATTACTAGGGTGATTCAAATCCCCTCCTCTCTCTCTTTAAAAGGGGGCCACCGTTCAAATGAAACATAAATTTCTGCATAGCTTGAGAACTAATCAAGCATATGGAACCAAACTTGGCAAATAGAGGGTTTTGAAGGAAAGAAATACTTATATGGTAGTTTGAGACCCCTCCACTTCTGGAAGGGGAGACTCCCATACAAATGATACACATTGTTTTGCATAATTCGCGTGCCTTGGGGCCAAGATATGTTGCTACGGCCATTTAAGACCCCTCCTTCCCTTGAAGGGCAATTGAAACGCAAATTTCTGCATAACTGGAGAACAAATCAAACAAATGGAACCACATGTGGCATATGGGGGTTTTGGAGACAGGATATGTATGATATATGATATATATATATATATATATATATATATATATATATATATATATATATTTATATATATATATATATATATATATATATATATATATATATATATATATATATATATATATATATATATATATATATATATATATATATATATATATATATATATATATATACATTTATGTCTGTGTACACTTACCCTTATAGACTCGGAAAGTTCTGAACTGATCGGCGTGATTATTTGTATGCAGAGTTTTATGGGGCTGGGGAAGGTTCTAATGATAGTAAGAGACTCCTTCTCCCTCTAGAAGGGGGGAACTCTCACACAATTGAAACACAAATTTCTGCATAGCTTGAGAAATAATCAAGCATAGAGGATCAAATTCGGCATGTGAGTGTTTTTAAAAGCAAAAATTTTTTTCATGGCTTGAGACCCCTCCGCACAATGTAAGAGGGGGACTCCCGAACAAATGCAACACAGTTTTAAGCATAACTCGAGAGCCAATGAAGCAAATCAAACCAAATTTGGAATGTGGAGGTTTTTGGGGGCAAAAAATGTTTCTATGGCAGTTCAAGACCCCTCCCTTCTTTGAAGGGGGAAGGGGGAGATGCTGGGCTCCCATTCAAATAAAACACAAATTTTTGCATAGCCCGAGAACTAATCAAGCATATGAAACCATATTTGGCATATGGGGGATTTTTGAGGCAGGATTTCTATATATATATAAAAAAAAATCTGTCTGTCTGACCCTTATAGACTCGAGTAGTTCTGAACAAATCAGCTTGAATTTTTTTATGGAGGGATTTTTGGGGACGGAGAAGGTGCTTATGATAGTAAGAGACCCCTCCCTTTTTTGTAAAGGGGTGCTCTCATACAAATGAAACACACATTTCTGTGTAACTTGAGATCTAATCAAGCAAAGGGAACAAAATTTGGCAAGTTAAGGTTTTTGACGTTAAGAAATGTTTTAATGGTGGTTCGAGACCCCCTCCCCTACCTCTGGAAGGCGAGGCTCTTATACAAATTAAACACAAATTTAAAACAAACATGAACATTATCCAGATAACTAAAACAGAAAATGAGTAGTTCTCGTATAAGAAGCATGTCCTGATAGAAGTTTGAACCCCTTCTTAGTCAAGAAAAAAAATCATTCCGGAAAACAACCATAGACGTGCCAGTTTTATTAAATTTTCAATCATGTAGTTGCAAGCAAATTAGCGCTCGCACCAGCTAGTGTATGCATAAGAATAACTAAATGTTATGCATACGATCGGTATGTTTTATGATTAATATGAATAACTTGGATTAAGCGTTTAAGTATCTGTCGTTTAATTATCTTCCTGTCACTTTTGTTGTTGCTAGGAGTCTCGTGATTAAAGATCTTTGAACAAGGTTAATTTAAAAAAAAAAAGTGGAATGGATACAGTACACGAAGATTTGGGTGAAGAACTTTCATCGCTGTTGAAATTTAAGTGGAAATTGTATCCTGAATCCATTATATTTTGTCCTACTTCTTCTGTTGTCCGATAGCAGTGGCACAAATTCTTCGGATCGTTTTTTTGTTGTGTTTAGAAAAAGGTTACAATTTCCTAAGGTAAAGAACATCATTAGCCTTAAGTTTAAGTTATTCTCACTATACAAACTGTTACTGCCTTTTCTAGCTATCGTACAACAAACGGTTATGCCAGATCTATTCAAGATTTAATGTAGGTTCCCAAGTAACACCACTTGTCGTATTAATGTTAAAAATGCACCTAACGCAAAAACCTAATTTCATACACGCATATAACAGAAAAAGCGCAATAAATGTGGCATTTTTGAACATCTTTTAGGTCATACCAGATGTTCTGTTGTTATGATTGATTGAATAACACTTTTTTATTTGGAACCTCAGATCAATACCGTGAACACTTTTCTGTTATTGATCAAGACATGGCCATGCGTGATCTTGGTTTGAAGCTTGGTTCTTGGCTACGGATTGATAGAGCCCAGCGGGTTCTGAAAAGTGAAGGCACTTCGACTGCACCCTTCCGAGATACGACTAACAGGAAACGAAATGCTAATGCAGATAAATGCGTGAAAATTCGAGTTATTTCAGAAACCATCAGATATAAAGGCTGTTTCGATAAAAATTTGGACGACTTGACGCATTTCCTTTCATCGTGCATTAAAAATTTTGCACCTCCCTTATTTTGAAGATGTGTGCGTAGCATCATGCTTTTATTTTGATTTTGAGATTAGCACTTCAGTTATCAAAATGTCGTCGAAGGAAGAGGAGCAACTCATCAAAATGGTGCACGTGCATGGCGAAATTTCAAACTACTCTCACGGAAAGTTGAAACAATTATTGAATTTGGTTAAATGAACTGTTACCAAAGTATTAAAAGTGTTCGGTGAACGTTTGTCGACAGCCAGGAAAGCTGGATCGGGGGAAAATCAAAAGCTGGAGGTCACGCAGTTGCACGCAGTTCCGAACGGAACCCGAACCTCTCCGTCCGAGATGTCGCAATAAACAAAACACTTCGGCCAAAGCACGATCGCAAAAGTTGTACATGACAATGTTGACGAAGTTTGATTGCGTGGTACACGACGATGGAACTTACGTTAAGGCAGACTTTAAACAGCTTCCTGGACAGGAATTTGACAGATGTTTTCAAGCACATTAAACTGTCAAAGTTTGCGAAGAAATATCTGGCGTGGCAGGCGTGTATCGAAAGATTTGAGAACGTCATGGACAGTGCTGGCATGAAAACCAAGCTTTTTTTGCAAGTTTTCTTACTAAAAGATCCGGATTTTCATTGCGACCGCACACAATTGCTTTTCACGCTTGCTCTTCTTTCGACGCCATCTTCGATCTAAAAGTTTGTAGTATCACCAAAAATCAATTTCAATCAATGAACAGACATACGGTCATCAGTCTGCGAAATACTTCGACTGCGATTTACGTATTTGGGGGTATCCTGATTTTGTCGCGAACAAGTCTTAATAAATATGCATTGCTTAACTGAATGAGATAAATATTTTCACAACTATTTACTAACTATTTACTTTTTAAGTATTTCATGCATAAACCCAGGCTAACCTGAATTTTACATGAAAAATAGTCATGATTATCTTTATTTATTTTTGAGTGTACGTCTGTCTCGTAACCTGCCAGTAGACGAGTTTGTGATCATAACAATCGACGTATTATGTTTGATTGTTGTTAAAAGCAGATAGATTGAATGAAGGGGCGGGTTGGAAAATTGCCCAAGCATCACCAAACCATAATATTTAGTTGCAGCAGCTTGAATGTGACCTAATTAAGTTACTCTAACCGATTAGCAACAAGTGTGCTGCTACGGTGACGTTTGAGGCATATCTTGAACCGGCCTATTTGTATTTGTATTTGTGTTTAAAATAATTCATCTGACAATGGGTAGTCTTTATGAATAAAGTTCCGTAATGTTCTGTTCGGTACACGAAAGTTCAACATAGAAAGTATTTCAGAAGCATCAGCTTCACCATTCAACAGAATTTCATTTGGCCTTTTCTCAAATGCACGGAATCGCACTCATACAACATTGTTATTTTATCTACAGACTGCGTAGCTGAAAAAACATATTCATGATTGGAAAGCAATCCACATGCTCTTAATAAACTCCTGTAATTGGGAACTTTATTCCATGGCTTTGAAATGTTCTTAGTCTTATTCCCGTTTTCGTTGGTAAGTTCCGATAGATAAGAAGTAGGCAAAGGAGTTGACGTCCGAATATTGTCAGTTCTAATTGTAGATTACATACAGCTACAACAAATATTTCAGGTGATGCATAAACTGCCTAAAACCCGTCCAGTACCCTTTAATATTAATAATTTACCTCGGTTTAGGTGAGTCGATACTTTTTAAAGGGGATCAAATATTTAAATGTGGGTTGCAATACTTTTTGAAGTGAGTGGATACTATTGACTGGTAGTGTAAATCAAAGCAAATTTTAGACAGCTGCTGGAACAGAAATATTCTATTGAATAAGGCAAGTTTGCTGTTGATAAAGGGTGTCCACGATGAAATTGCCACACACAAAATTGATTCGCAAAATTTGAGTTTTCATCCGATTGCCACCAAATTTTCAGGGATTGAGAAATAACTATTAAACTTCATTTTACCGTTTTATTCGTATTTTATTTACAGTCCATACGCAAATGCCCGCACCTTGGCCTTAACCTTGGCCATAAGATTCTGCACAACCTGTGAATCAACCTTTTTTTGCATGTAAACCCATACTTTCTTCAGTTCCTCGACTGTCTTCACTACCTTAGGTCATTTAAGAAGGTGCTGCTTCATAATCGCCCAGTACTTCTCGATGGGGCGGAGCTCCGGAGTGTTGGGAGGGTTGAACATTTTCGGCACGAAATTGACCTTATTGTCCGCATACCACTTCAACACGTCCTTGGAGTAGTGGCATGAGGCCAAATCCGGCCAGAATATTGTTGAGACGTTGTGGGCCTTCAGGAGAGGAAGCAGCCGCTTCTGGAGGCACTCTTTTATGTACACCTGTCCATTCATCGTGTCCTGGGTCACGAAAGGTGCACTCCGCTTCCCGCACGTGCAGATGGCTTGCCAAACCACGTGCGGACATGCTCCGGAACGCTGAACTTATCCTTGGCCGTGAAAAACAGGTTGCCGGGGATCTGTTAGTCGGCCTTCACATATGTTTCGTCGTCCATGATGCAGCATTCGATACGGCTTTGAGGCCGGTTCCGGCACTGTTTCGACTGTCCTGTCTGACTAGGAGCCTTTGTACCTTGAATTAAGCACCAGCCTTGGTTTTGGCGGAACTTTCGGTTCTAGCTTCTTAGCTACGTCCCGACGGGCGTTCGGATTCCGGTTGAAGGCCCCAACTACGCGGTTGTGATTTTTGGTGCTGTACGGAATACTTTTTCCTTCACTTCTGGGCTTCCGATCGGTGAGTCAACCGTTCCTCGAACAGCTTAATCACTCGCGACACCGTGGAATTCGCGATTCCCAACGTTTTAGCAGAGTGGAACGATGCGGAGAGATCCTTGTTCTCGTGATGAATGCGCAAGATTTTATCACGCACGAGCTGTTCTTTCGACTCCATTTCCGCGAGTTTTGATCACAGGACTTTAAAACTTGCAGGATGTAAATAATGCACTATGAACTAAATCCACCCCAAATTTTCATTAATTTCTACCCAACGGTTAAAAAGTTAGAGCAATTTCATAGTGTGGCAATTTCATCGTGGACGCCCTTTAATCGTTGCAAATGGCAGAAGCTGTCAAAATACTTTATTTGGCAGACCATATGTTTGTCACAAACAGGGTGAATCATTTGTGACCAAAGGAACCGTTAACAGTGAGATTCACAAAATTGTGGGCCTCCACAAACGGTTTTCGCCGTTTTTGAAAGAGCACGATCGAAAACTGCTGTTTTGACCCGATTTGACTTCTGGCCACTCCTCCAAAGCCACACAAGAGTGGTGTGTGGCTGATTTTGTGGAATTTGTACCGAAACTATCCTGAATTCCGTTCGATCAAGACCTATTGGAGCATTATGAAGTGTAAACTTCGAAACCTTAAGAGGTGAAGGACAAAAATAAAATGATGTGTAAGTCGAAAACCCTCAAAAAACCTACCGAAAACGGATAACCTCTCCAAACGTACCGGAAACGAAGTTCAAGCTATGATGGAGAGCGTCAATTTGAAATGTCAATCATTTTACTCAATTTCATCCAACAATTTAACCGAAGTATGTAAGCTCATACAAATACATACGCTGAACTGCTACAAACATTTGGTTTCATTTCGATAACTGTAGCCGATTTTTCAATCAATCAATTGAAATAATTATCGACTCGCCCTCTAGACTAGGTCATCCAAGAAGAGCAATAAAAAAATAATTAGGTTCATATTTATGCAGATTCCCATTAACATAGCCAGAGATAAAACGAGTATTAAAACATTAAAGGAATTTATTTGATGCAGTAAATTATCTACATTTTCTCTTCCCGGAAGGGAAAATCCAGAGAAAGAATTCAGAAACAAAAAAAAAACCTTCCCGACTTCTTAAGGCAATTTCACATTTCAATAAACCAGTCGACAAATATTTACCCAACTTAAAGAACAGAAAGAAAACAGAATACAGCGAGGCATGGTCGTTCGCGGACGCATTTTTGTTCCAGCCTTCGTGGGATAAACCCGCAAAAAACGGCACCTCTCTGTAGGTACTTTCAGGTCACGTTGAACCCCACTCGGTGCCACCCATCACCGGCAATCCTTGCTCTTTCTTGGCAAACATTCATCTAAAATTTAATTTCGTTCCACTAGCTGCTCATTCTCCCCTGGCTAAGTAATGGAGAGTTGTCGTCAGCTGATCACATTCTTTCCTTTCATTTTTGTTTTCGTCCCTCAAGCCCTACCCGCTCCACCGGAATCGATGAGATTTTAATATAATTCCGCACAAACAAGTAGCACCAGTAGTACGCATGGAATGTGCCGTGCTTCCGAGGCTGCTCGTACAGTGCAGCACCCACACTAACAATCAATGGGTGCTTGTCTCTGCTGGCGGTGGATAAATTCCTGGAAAAGCGGAAGAATGTCTACTGCGAAAAAGAGGGAAAGAGAGGGAGAGTGGAAAACTTTCCCACCAGGAACGAATTCCTATCCGGCTCCATTAATGGGTCATCTGCTCCCGGTGTTGGTGTGAGTACAGCTGCTGCGCCACAAAAGACATGAAAGATGGTTCCACTGCCTGCGGTAGGCTGGCGTCCCCGGGACGGGATATTCATGTCCTGAGAGGTGATGCGTTCGCCGAGGGATGTTTGCGTGAGATGAGAGAATCGAGGGAGTGGATGCTGTGGAAACTGATTCGTTTTATCCGAGGTGAAAAGCGATCGAGATGACATCTCTACTTGTGCAGTGGAAGCTGTTGGATGGGGATAAAGTTTGTTTCAAAATAAGCTTTTGCCATTCGAGATAATGCTGATAAGAAATTGCAGAGCTTTCAGAAGCTAGAGATTTATTTATTTCAACTAGTATAATTGAGCCACTCTTGGCACTTGCACCAGTACCTGGACCCTAGTGCCGATGGATACTAGTATCATAAGTTACACCGATTCAGGACTTTTATATCCGTTTGTTTGAAAAAAAAAATGTTGGCAAGTCAAGGACCGCTATCGCAAGCTACTATGGAGGAGGCTTTTTAATCTTCTTCTTCTTCTTTCTTAGCGTTTCAAGCTTATTGCTTCCGCAATCAGCCTTTTGTTTGCTCTCAACTTAGTGTTCTAAATGCACTTCCACAGTTACTAATGTAGAGGTGCCAGGTACCATTTTCGCATTAGTATGATTGTGTGGCAACCCGAATAAAAAAGTATTAAAGATTTACAATAAAATGTATTGTAACCATACAATAGAATCAATAGTATGTACAATTGATCGTATTGCTCGCGACGATAAGATAACATTAGGACTGACTAATTCAACTATAGAATCTATTGTAAATTGAGATATCAACAATAGAATAAGGGGGTTGTTATGTATCTTAACCAAAGAAAATATCACTTTTTTCTGAACAAATTTGAGCTAGAAACTATTAATTGTATTGTTTCACAATTGAGGAAAATTCCACCATATGGGATGTATAGTTGATCTATTGTAATTACAATGTAAATTTTTGGTTTGTCTAATACATGAACAGTAAAATTTATGGTGGGCAATAAATTTTGATGTTATTGTATATTATTAAATTGTAACTGTATTGTTATGTTTACCCGGGAAGTACAATCATATCCTATGCCCAATAAGTCGAGAAATTTTCCTCAACGAAAAATTCCTGGACCAGACCGGGAATCGAACTTTTGATACGCAGCCACCTCCGGCATGGTGTTGTTTTGTAGCCGTCCCTTTACCAACTGGGCAAAGGGAGGACCCCGAAGGCTTTTTAGTCACCAACATCTAATTGTAAAGGACCCACATTCCTCTGGTCTGGAGCCATAAATGTTTAACAGGACACCGCTCTCGTTCAAAGGCCCTAAATACCAAGGAGTGAGCCCCTCCCAGATTCGACAGAGAGCCACCTTGCCGTCGACGACCGGCTATGTCAGGAGGAAACGCCATTAGAACCGGCTCCACAACCGCTATACCAGCCCATCACCAAACTACCGTCTCGGTCGAAGTGGGCGAACGAACCGCCATCGTACTAAGCCAGACCGCCATCACGCTGTAATCTACGGTGCGCCAGCCAATGGTACCGTCACATCTTGCCAAAGGTTGGCCTTTTTTCGTCCGCCATCGCCGGAATCTTTCTGGCACCTCATCACGAGCGCTCGCGAGATTGTATTCACCGTAGTCATCGTTGTCTGCGTAGTCTTTGGAAGGAACGTCCTAGGTCCACACCGCACGAACCACAGCAGATTAGATATAGTGCTTGAGTTGATCCGTTTTGTGTTGTCAATTTCTTTGATAGCTTGAGTGCCCTTTCGTCCGTGAAGCCCCTCGAGTTTGCCCTGTAGTGCGCCAATCCTGTGACTCAGTACCCAAAGTTGTTGTCGAGTGAAAGGTTGGTTTCACGTGCTACTCGTTTTATTGGAAGCAGAGACCACTTTTAAACTTTCACGAACATCACTGGGATGTTGGATAACAGGATTAGGTGACAGCAGGGTTCGTTTTGGTAAACGATTAGCTGGATTCACGTGGCAATTAGAACAATAGTTAAATATTAGATCTCTGATTCGACCCGATTTCAACCAATAGTAGGGGTGTTATTGAAGTCACTCACGAAGTTTGATGGTAGTTTCCGTTTGGAAAACATGGTAAATGTTATTTTATTTTTTAAATTGGCGTGTAAACCAATTAGGATCGATTTATACCAAGATGCTGTTGAAGCTACTCACATAAGAGGATAGTGATTGTTTTGCTCCAGGATATGGTGGCACGGCGAGCATGGCGAATAAATTTTACCATCGGCCCACCAACAGCCCACCACCACACCTCACTCGAATACTCGTATCGCCGAATTATAGATAACCGAAACAATGCAAAACGTGCCATGCCCGATAAGAAAATAGTGCGTGAGAAAGCATCGACACAATCCTACACAGCCGATGCTCAAGGCAAATTTTTTTTTTCGTAAACTTTCAATTTTTACTACTGTATATTACAATCTATTTCACGATTGTTACTTATATCTGTATCAGTCAAGAAGAAGCCTTTTAAGAACAGTATATGCAAATCCATTTAAAACTGCGATTGAGGGAATTGACAAACATAAGAGTACGTAGATGCATAACTCAATGTAATCGTTGGAGACCCATCTGGTACCTGGTGCTAGGTGCAAGGTGCTAGGAGACGGACCGGAATAATGTGTCCTAAATTATTTGCTAATGTATATTAAGCATGCTTACATTTGCGTATTGAGTTGTTTTGAAAAGTCATTCTTTATTTGCCTGTTTAGATAAAGGAACGTCCATTAATTATGTCACGCAAAAAGTGACTTTTTATAAATTCCCAACCCTCCCCCTCTCTTGTCACGTGTTTTGTATGGACCTTCAATTTTTATTGTATGGATCGTCACGTTTTGCAAATGCAAATGCAAATTTGAGCAACATCTACCGGTCGTGGATGAAAAGTACAAACTGTTAACAAACTCGAAGGTTATCCTATTCTTAAATCCAACATAACGTAAAAGTGAATGTTTCGACACATTACAGTAGCCGTTACATTTTGGCATGTTACCTATTAAATGCGACTTGATTCTAAAACATGTGGAAAATCGAAAGTTTCTAAACTCTTTTTGTTTTTATTCCAGAACAAGCCTAGTACTGATCGATGACAAGCCTAGTACTCGCTGATAGCTAGAATCGAACGGATATTGTAAAAAAAACTGTGAGTGATAGTAGAGAAGATAATAAACCCATCGTTCAGGCAATTGTCACAAAGCGAGGGCTCGATTCCCGCTCCAACCGGTGGAGCTTGTAAATGTCCCTACTCTAATGGTCCAGCGGGCGTTCAGTCTGTACAACCACTAGTTCAAGACAGTGTAATTCTCTCTCTCTCTCTCTCTTTCTCTCTCTCTCTCTCTCTCTCTCTCTCTCTCTCTCTCTAAATAAAAACCCTTTCCCCTCCTATTTGAAAGCACGACTACGTCGATGATGCTAACTAAGTGCTGGGTTGCCAAGTAGAAGAATTATTCGGAATTCGTTACTCCGCGCATGGAAAATACAAAAGTTACAATTATATTAAGTAAAGTTAAATGTTTCACTACAACTTAGGAATGTTAAACAATTCAATTTCCCCTTTTTTCAACAGGTTTAAAATGCGACCGAACCCTGTTCCAACGAATCACCGTGTACTTTAATTGACACTAAAGATTTTCACAGTGGCATTTTGTTTTTGACTGACTTCAACTTCTATAAGTCAAAACTGTGGTGTTCAACGCTTAATTAGTAAAAACAAATCCTTTGAAATAGTGAGCATGGTTTTGTTGAGTTCCAAAGAACGGTCTGAGTGTTTTCTGTTGTCCATGACGTTGGATTGAAATGAAAATCATTGCTAGCTTGGACTATGTGACAGAGGGTAATAACTGAAACACCTCTACCGGGGGCTGGATGGTCTAGATGAAAATAGAGGGTGATGTGATGTGATGTGATGTGTAATAAGAACCCACCATCAGTGCAAGGATTACCTATGAGAGAATAGCCTACGTGATGGCTTCTTGTAGCAGGGTCAGCCGATCTCAGTGAGGACCTTCGGAAGACTACGGCCAGAAGGCCGCGTGTCTTCACATGACAAGGGACTGGCGACTCCACGAACTCTTCTCCAGTCAACAAATCCTTCGACTGCCTTAGGCTACCCCCCAGGGAATATAGTTGTTATATAGTTGTTAAAGGAACAGTAGACATTTTTAGCATAAATCATTTATAACAAGTTAAGACAAAATGAAAATTTCACGGCTATACTGAACGTTAGATTCAATTAACACATTTATTTTTGTTTTTATTTGCACTAGTAAATGTACTGGGATATTGAAAATTTCTACTGTTCCTAATAAAATAGTTGTGGGCAATAAAATGAGGAAAAATCTCACAAAATAAAGAATACTTACATTTTTCGTGGTAGGGTAAGACTTCAGCATGCTATCTTACCGCGCTGCCTACATTGCGTTGGTGGGACTGCCTCCTAAGGTATAGCTAACGAGATACAGCGTTTCTTAGTCAGCCGCTGTTTGAGCCGCTCCTCCTTGGTGGACAGACGCTCGGCTCGCACCTCCTCAATCTAGCTGAAGTCAGAAGGACAAAAGGGGCTCAGGCTGCACTACCAGCTAAGTACGCAACCCTTAGCTGGCGGTCTTTGTCATCTGTTGACCCGTGGAAGCATGAGGTAGGAACTTGTGAGGACCAGAGCTATGTTGCGGGGACGCACTCTCCATCACAGTTGTCGGCTCACCATTTTGCAGCCCGTCAAGATGAAAATAGAGGGTGTACGGAAACGACACACACAAATATTCGAATGTTCCGGCGCGAAATTCACCTCCTTAGCCATGTACCACTCCAAAACCTCTTTCGAGTAATGGCACGAGGCTTAATCCGACCAGAAAATCGTAGGAACATCGTGTGACCTCAGAAGAGGAATTAGACGCTTTTGAAGGCATTCCTTTAGGTACACCTGCCCATTGACCGTTCCAGTTGTCACGAATGGGGTGCTTCGCTTTCCACAAGAGCAAACTGGAGCCCCGGAAGCAGTCGGATGTCTGCTTTTACATACGTCTCATCATCCATAACGAGGCAATGTGGTTTCGTCAACATCTGGATGTTGAGCTTCCGTGCACGTGTTTTACCAACCGCATTCTGACGTTCATCGCGATTAGGTGCCTTTTGGACTTTGTACGTGTGTAGTCCTGTTAAAAGCTTTTGCAAAGTAACGTTTGTTCGCGGCAATAGCGAAACACAGTTCGAATAACACCTGTAACTTTCTGTTTGATAAGATGTAACAAATGGACTACATGACTGATAACGCATTTCTGTATGTGGTTTGGAAATAACGCTTTTTTTTTTTTAACGTTCTGTGAAATTCAAACCATATGTATATTAAGCGAGTCTTAAAATTCAACCTAATGGAATTTTCACGCATCTTTACGGCCAAATTGAGGTTATGTTGCAAAATCTGCTTTGGGCTGAAACTTTCCGAAGTCATAAAATAAATAAAAAATATGCTGTTCTGTTTTACTTGGATTTGATTTTATTGTTTAATCGAGTATATGTAAATGAAAAAAAAACTTAGCATTGCTATGGTGATCGAATAAACATAAGAATTTGAAAACATGTTTTGCATATCATATAAGATTAATTATCTTCTACATACAATCCATGGCTTGATAGTAAAGCGATAACTTTCTTTACAATCCTTTGTTACTTTCCAATTCGGGGAGCACTCGATTTTGATCCTCTTGTTGGAAATTGCTCTTCATTTGTACATAAAGCTGTGTACATATTAAACACACATGAGATCTTCTATGGATAAAAAAAGCCTTATGTACCTTCAGTAAGTCGAATATGATCAGAAAATACGGACACACTTAAAAATTAATCACGGGCTCGGTTTAACATTTACCTGAATTAACTCGGCATTTTTGAATTTAATTGATTAGCTGAACCCAGTGCGAGCCTTGCTACGCTTGCAACTAAATGAATAAAAATTAAGCAGAAATGGCGCTTTTATGGTTTCTTTAGGTAGAAGATTTTTTTAATATTTTCGTTTGCTAATGTGTGTAATTTTAGCAAAATAAAACGTAGATGTGTGTTTTTAATTCAAACCGTTAGTTTCCACCATGGTTTTTCTTTCTGTGTGGAAGCATTTCATTAACAAAACATTTATTTTCAAACTACGCTATATCCGGTCAATTTGAACGTACTTTTCTCTTACATAGCCATAGATTAACTTCTTGTGCATAATGTAGCACTGAGAACCTAACAAACATCAGTGTCGAATAACCACTTGTTCAAACAAATTTGGAAGAGTTTCTTCTGGAATGCTAAATTTACAGAAGAATAAGCTGTTCAACTACTTCAAATTTGTTTAAACAAACAGTTATTCGACACTGATGTTTTTTTTAATTCATTTATTCGTAAAGGCTTAATCAGTACTGATGTTTGTTGGGAATAACTTAAGCATCCCTCATTATTGATTGAGAAGGGGTTCAAACTTCTATCAGAACATTCTTCTAACCCAGACAATGCACAGTTTGTGGCTCAGTTATCTGGATAATTCTCAGGTTTGGTTGAAATTTGTGTTTGAAATCACCATAGAAACATGTCTTGCATTCAAAAAACCCCACATACCAAGTTTGGTTCCATTCGCTTGATTAGTTCTCAAGTTATGCAGAAATTTGTGTTTTATTTGTATGGGATCCCCCCGTTTCAATGAAGGGAGGGGTTTCAAACCATCATAAGAACCTTCTCCGACCCTAAATATTCCTGCATACAAATCACGCCGATCGGTTCTGCAGTTCTGCCCAATCGGTTCTGCGAGTCTATTAGGTTCAGACAGACAGACAGAAATCCATTTTAATATATATAGATAGATAACTCGGCAAAAAATCAAACGATTTCTAGTCTCCGCACCACTTGAAACTGAAGTATCGGCTAACTTCATTATTAAACCGATTCTCGGCATCACTAGGAGCCGAGCACAAACGATGACCAAACTTCAACTGACCTCAGCTGTCTATCATGCCGAAATATCGGTTTAGCAGTGGTGTAAGCCGTGGTTCGGCTTGTTATCTGTCAACGGCCATGCGCCGTATTGTTTTCATTCGCAAGTGGAGTAGGTTGTATGTTGTTTGGGGAACGGTGAAAAAACATATATTTATTGGCACTACATCAATTACACTGATAAAACCTCGTCAACAATTCTATGCCAATTCAGCCGGTTCATGGCTGCTTCTCTCCATCCTCGGTTGCGCCCAGCGCTCTCCAAGTCTTGGCTTACTTGATCCGCCCATCTAGCTCGCTGTGCTACATGCCTTCTTGTACCAGCCGAATTCGACTCAAACACCATGTTTGCAGGGTATTTCCTATAGGCATGAAATATTCAATATTTCGATAAAAATCTAATCCAAAATTTCGAGTGTTTACACACACAATTCAACCGAAATATCTGGAACCCTCATTTTCGTTTGTTTTGAATTTTAAACGATGTATCAGTTTGGGCCTGTCCATAAACCACATAGACTCATTTTTGAACATCTCAACCCCCCCCTCCCCTTTCGTAGACTTTTCTTTTCTCCATACAATTTTTGGAATTTTTTGTTTGGAACGTAGACTTTCGAGAACCCCCCCCCCCACCAGAAAAGTCTACATGGTTTATGAATAACCCCTTTGCTCATGGCGAGATTCCCAGCTTACTTCCAGTTTGACCCAAACCGAGATTATCGGTTAACATAATAAAGCCGAGATCGAAACCGAGAGGTCGGCTGTGCGGATCTCGGTTTCAGAAAGCCGAGACTCGGCATATAATTCTATGTGTGTAGAACGTCCAGAATCCATTTACAATGTCTGAAATGTTAAAACAGAGATTTTAGTAAGGGGTTAAACAATAATCCCTAACTGACTCAGTTTCTTGAGAATTTCCTAATGGTACATATAAATAGACTATGTCCTTTTTCAATTACAATGAGTTTGATCGTAATAACGACTGACAACAAGCATTTGATAGTAATCTTAAATTTCGCGTGACCTTTAAACATAATCGTAAACGATGGACACGAAGCTCTCAAGTCTCTCAACCCCCCATTGCTCTCCACTGAAAAGTTACAAATAGTACACAACATTCTTACTTTGTTTTTTTTTTTTATTTACCTCGACTATAATAATCTGGCACAAATCTGGCAGCACACACTGCGTGGAAAATTATCGTCCTATTGCAATTCTGGGCTATACATCAAAGATCTTGGAATCGATTATTCACTACAAAATGTATAGAGCCTCTCAGTCTGTCATTTACGAATTTCACACAAACCTCATGTCATACGTCAGCACTCTCAACAGTTATCTAGAAGAGCGATGCCAGGTTGACAGTATATACATCGATTTTTCCAAAGCCGTTGACAAGGTAACGCATGAGTTAACGCTAACAAACTGGAACGATTAGGATTTCCTGAATGGCTGATTATCTGGTTACGCTCCTATCTCTATTGTAGATCTGTCTACATCAAGCTTGGATCTGTATATTACTGCAGCTACGAGATGCCGTTCGGTGTACCACAAGGCAGCCATTTGGGTCCGTTAATTTTTAATCCCTTCTTCAATGATATATGCCACCGCCTACAACCATACCGACTGATGTACGCCGACGATCTTAAAGTTTTCAGAACCATCAGGAGCATGCGCCGCTCTACAGCAATGCCTTGAAACTGTATTAAACTGGTGTCTGTTCAATGGAATGGAGATGAACTCTATAAAATGCAAGATCATAAGTTTCAATAGAAGCCGTTCGCATATAACTTTCCACTACTTGCTACATTCAGAAGTACTTGAACGAGTCAACTCTATCAAAGACTTAGGAGTAACGATGGATAGTAAGCTGAATTTCAACGAACATATTTCCATAACCTCCGCTAAAGCTTTTGCCGTCCTTGGCCGTCTATTCGTCGAAACTGTGCCGTTTTCCGCGATTTTCACGCACTGAAAGTCCTGTACTGTTCTTTGGTGCGCAGTTTCCTTGAATATGGATTTCAAGTATGGGCTCCCTATCATGCTGTACACGCTGACCGGTTGGAAAGAGTTCAACGTTGCTTCATCAAATTTGCCCTGCGCAACCTGCCGTTGAACGAACCTCTCCGACTGCCTTCATATGAACACCGATGTCAACTTATAACCCTAGAGCCTCTTCATCAGCGGAGGATTTACTTGCAGAGATTGTTTGCATTCGATGTATTGAGTAACCGCTTGGACTGCACACATCTTTTGCAACAAATAAACTTTTATGTTCCTGCTCGCAGTTCCCGGCAACGACAGCTTCTGTGGATTGCGAGGCATCGAACAGTCTTCGGTACAAATCATCCACTGCATAGATGCCTCTGAAGATTCAATGAAGTTAGCCATCATTTTTAAGACTCTTGTTAGATAGGATAGGTTATTTTATTCAGTCTGTACAGCTTAGCTGAAGATGTTGACAAATAAATAAATAAGAATAATGGCGGCCCGATACATTTCAGAAAATGACAGGCACTGCACGGTGAGGTCATTTTACGTTAAAAGCGTGTAAATTTAAAGTATCTGAAATATAAAAATCAATTTGTAGCTTTTAATCATATGTCATGCGAATTGAACATGAGCTGCAGCAATAAAATGAAATCAAAAAGAATAAATCTTTCAGGCTCAGGTTAAAAGCATTTTGTTTTCGTTTAAGTAAATGGAAAATCTGAGTAGATGAAGAATTAGGTTAGTATTTATTATAGCACTTTACAAATTACGTTGCCATTATTTACTGTGTAGACACCCGAAACACAATTGGATTTGGATTGGGTTTGGATTGAATTGGACACCAACTTTCTATCTTTTTAGCGAGGGTTATGTGGAGTAATGATTGTGGAATCACCTTAGAAATCATACATGTTTAAATTGCGTTTTATATGTTCTCTTTGCAACTTTGCAATTCTTGATGGTTTTTTGTTTTCAAATATATTTTTTCATTTCTTTATTTATTTACCTTTTATAGCATAATTTTGAAGATGTTGTTTTTCAATTCAATTAACGAATGTTGTCCTTTCATTACTGGCAAACTAGTAACTCCACCATTCATACGCTGTTTCCTCAAAAAAAGAACTCAGTAGGGAGAGGTTGTTGGAGAACTTCTCTTCCATCGTAGCGTTTTAGTATTTTACTTTATTTATTTATTTTTGTCTTTATTATCTACAGTAGAGATGGCTAAAGTTCCCATGAACTATTGTGAGATAAGTAATTTAAATCAAATCAGAAAAATAATATCATGAAAATGGTCATGCCTTTCCCTGCAAACAAAACCTGAATGAAATTTCGGCATAAAAATTCTGGCTTGCACTTGCAAATATTCGTCGTAGATAGTACACCTAGTGAAGACTGGACTCGGAAAAAATACGACAAACAAAAATGATCACCAAAATTCATTTTCAATCGGATACTTCTCAAATTTTCAGGGATTAAATAACTATATATTAGCTATGTTTAAACAAAATTTATTCATTGAATTTCGTCCCCCAAGCTGAATGCTCGTACATTTCTCTTAACACTGCACATGAGATCTTGGGCGAGGCTTTGTCCATCTTCCTAACACAATTTCTGCCAATTTTTCTTCAAAGCTTCATCGGTTTTGAATGTTTTTCCGCTTTTCTTCAACTTCTTCTTCATTATAGCCCAACACTTTTCGATCGGACGAAGTTCTGGTGTATTTGGCGGGTTCGCCTCCTTCGGGACCTCATTAACGCCCTTCGTTTCGTACCAATCCATAACAGGCTTGGCGTAATGGCACGAAGCGAGATCCGGTCAGAGCAGCGTGGGACCACGGTGAGAGCGGAGAAAGGGCAGCAAGCGCTTCTGAAAGCGTTCCTCTCGATAAATCTGCCCGTTTATGGTGCCGGATATAACGAACGGTTTGCTGTACCGTCCGCACTCGCAGATCGCCTGCCACAACAGGTACTTCTTCACGAATTTGTCCATCTTTCTCTTCCGGAACTATTTCGAAACCTCCATGCGGGACGTACCGACAAAAAACTCGAGGCCGGCGATTTGTTTGGTGTCCGCCTCGACCTTGTCCGCGCCTTCTCTTTAGTATTCCGTTTTCGGTTTTCGGCCGCTTCCAGCGGTCTTCGTCTCCTGGAACATCTTCACAATGCGGGACACGGTGGAATGGTGGATTCTAAGCATTTTGCCTATCCATCTGTGCGACTCATCAGGATTATCGATCACCGCCCCCAAAATTTGCTGGCGTAGCTCTTCTTGTTTCGAATGCACCTTTAAAACTTCGATCGCGATTTTTGCACACATAATCAAAACACTCTAAGCTAGTATTACCCAAAATTTCATCAATTGTTACCACAGCGATAAAAAGTTACACCCAAAACAATGTGTCGCATTTTTTCCGAGTCCAATTTTTAAGAGTAATGTAATGCAAGACAAAGTTGGAGGATTAGTCGAGTGCCGATTCAACATCACATTTTGGAATCCAGCTTCAGATATAAGTTACCAGAAAACGAAAATAAGTGAATCTAAATAAATGACTGCAAACTTGGTTCTTATTGCATGTTCTTACTCATGAAGAGGACTACAAATTATAGGTATGAAAGCGCATCTAGCATATGATGAAGCAAATTATAAGCAACAGTAGCATACTTGAAAAAGAAACAGCTCAACCCCCTTCAAGCCTTTTTATGAGGGAATCCGTTTGCGCGAAATTGAACCTTAATATGTTTTTTTGGCTCTGCAAAAACACGGACTCTTGAAATTTCTTAAATACACAAGAGAAACGCACACGAACCATTACCCCAGCATGAATGACGGTGTAAAAATGATAAATATTGGACACTGACTCGATGATAACTCCTATTCGTAATCTCCCCTGTCAAACAACTCAATAATTACAGCATTCAAAAATGAACGATACTCTCTTTAATCATAGCTGAGTTCTGATTACTCGAATCCACCAACCATCACCTTCATGAGGCCGCCAATTCACTCCGAACAAACAGCTGAAATTTGAAATCTTTAATGTTCCCATCATCATATCTCGCAACGGTTGCAAAGTGGGAGGAAACATTTGATGTGACAAATCGATTCATGCGGGCAAAAGTCAGCGCAGAGAACCAGTGCGATAAGAAGGAAGGAAGGCGTGGTAGGCGGTGAGAAGACGACAACATTGACCGCAAGATAAAACCCACGGCGAGAGTGGCGAGACACGATCGCATCAACAATCGGGCAGCGCCGCGAATAGTTCTGCGGATGTGTGGGTGTGGGTGGGAAAGCGGGGGTCTTCTGTGAACAAGACGCCGAACGAACAGATGGCGAGCAATTAATTTTAAGCAGAAGGTATAACCTAGTTAAGCCCTACGGGAGGAGATAGATAATCGCTAGTGACAGTGACAGGTGGCAGGTGGGATGGGGATTGTTTCGAGTGTTAGTCAATTTGTGTGTCTCTTGGAGGTGGGGGCCGGCACCGCATTTGTCACAAAAGAGTAAAAAGTGCGTCGTCGTCGCCGTCTTCGTCGAGGAGGTTCTGATGGTCAGCAGCGCAGAGATAAATTTAACTGTAACTTAGTCAACATTGTTCGCTCGTCACCGAGATGCGGTGTGAAATTGTGCACATGTTTCAGTGAAGTGGAGGATTTTCTATTTCGGTGAGATTTGATTCTTCTCTTGTCAGACAGTGCCGTGGCGGGAGGTGGCATTGAGTTGTTTGCTTAATCGTGTGAACTTCTGTGACATATTTTAGCCGACCGAAGTCCGTGGGTGGATGCTATTTTGTATGCTTTCTCGTGACCGACTGGTTGAGTAAGATTTGTCAGTCATTTGCAGGCGGTTTTTGCTTTTTTTACATACAAGGTGCCGGCGTGGCGCTTGCAAATTTCGGCAATCTGCGGGTCCGATTGGAAATGGCAGTGGAAAAGTACTTCGCTAAGTGCATGCGTCAAGAAAATGGGTGGAATTTTTTCGTTTTTGGCATTTCACTTTCAAAAGTTATTGGATCCAGATGAAATTTTCCATCTGGTAGGAAAATCTGCGAGTGAGTAAACAACATGACAGTATGGATTGCCTTTTTGAGGCACATGCTAAGCAGTGATAATTTTGAGTTGCGTCATGAACGAGTCTTATTTCGGAGTTGGGCTGAAGAGAGTCCGTTCGATATAAGGAAAAATGGGATTCTGCTCTGGGGGCGGATTTTTTTTGTTGTTACCAGGAGTCACGGAGGTGTTCACAAGCTGACGATTTGGGCCAGAATCTTCATTCAGGGGATAGACAAAATAAACCGAGATGGGTTATTTTTAGTCGAAGTTCAATTAATATAGCTTTGCGAAAAATAAACCAACTTTGATCAAACTAGAAGCACAAGACTTCATAGGACGCCTTAAGAGGGATATGCAACACTGAAGATGTTCCAACAGTATGCATAAAGCTATTTAGTTTCCGTGGCCTGCATTTTTTTTCTGACGCGAATTTTTATGCATTTTAAATCTGATCTAAAGGCCGGTCGCAGCTAACAATGCGCCAGGTCCTTCATCTACATCAAGGACAGCTTCAATCCACCTAATGCTTGTCGAGTTACTTGATAAGTTTTGAAAAATAATATGTTTTCGGTGTTGTCACAGTTGTGATTGTTTGGTTTACTAGCAATGAATCGGAACAATTCTTCAATATCTTAAAAGCCGGATTGATTGCAAAGAATACAAACAATGACTCCGATACCGATCATGCACTTGAACCTTAGTCTTAACCACTACAAACAATAGAACATATAAAATGAGAACTCTCATAAAATGAAGACCAACCATCCCTAGTAACATTTTCATAACCATCCTACTTTATTAAGTTTTTATTCAAGTGTTATAAATGCTACTAGCAATCAATTTGATTTTATTATAGCATCAAGAGATACCAATAGGTTTCATAATTTAGTCAGGTTTATGAGAATCTTCAAAGTTTCTTTTCAACGATCTTAAAACCTTGGCTTCTAATATTCCTTTTGCTCCTATCAAAGGTTTTATTTTGACTTTATGAACCCGTAAAATGCAGTTTTGAAATGCCGTTTCAGGACTTATTCATATTATCTTATTGTGGTCAGTTCACAATAAGCATTTTAAAATCATTTTGCCTCCAGTGAATGCATAAAAACGGCAAACTGGCATTGAGAGAAGTCACTTTAAACAACTATTCAAGTAGACGTTTCTAAATAACTTCACGTTTTAAGGGAAATTTCAGTGATCTTCGTGATCCTTTTTTTTTTTGGGGTTTCAGCCACTGCGACCTGATCGATTGTGGGTTGTTTTTGCATCCTTCCAGGACGACGAGTTACCATTCATGCTAATTATCGTTCACTGATTATGCAATAAAATAATAATAATGAAGAATAAACTCAACTACCACATTAAGATTATCCATCCATATTTCAGAAAGACTAAGAATGGCCTTTTTTTTCTTCCTTTATTAAAGAGATTTTCAGTCCTGTGCTGGTTCTCCCGTCGTGGACACTCAAATACCTCTTGGGAATTTTCTTAACTTGTCCGGGGGTGAAATTCGAACTCGCCCCAAGAAAGGCCTTGTGGAAGTATTGTCTCATAAGTACAAACAATGCTGGCCAGTCACATAGTAAATACTGAGAGGTCTCTATCTCACAATCACACAATCGGCAGACATTGTTTTGACTTGTTTTTAACTTTTTAAATGATATCTCGATGGGTAGTGTCTAACGTGTATAACCTGATAAGTATCCATCATGATCCGTACAAAAATATGTAGGGTTTAGTACTACTTTGGCACAAAATGATTATCTTCGTTTTGGGGAAGCTGGAAGCATTGATTGTTTTTGTACCGGCAGGTGCTCAAAATGGAACGTCATCTGTGGGAAACAAATAAAAACTTATGTTGGCTTAATTTTTTACAGCCTGCCGTGCTCTTACGAAACTATCAATCTTTCTTCTATTAAAAGTTTAGTGTTCACTCTGGGAGCCTCTTGGTGATGAGAAATTATCACCTTCTTAAAAGTAACATCAACGAGAACAACGAAATGCAAATTTCATAGAACTACGACGCTTATGGTTGTTTTTTTGAGTGAGTTTTTTCTTGACCTTGCAGGAGTTCAAACTTCTATCAGAACATGCTTCTTACCCGAAAAAAAATGTTTTGTGTTTAAGTCACCTGGATTATTCTCAGGTTTGGTTATAAACTGTGTTTCATTTGTTTGTACAATCGTAAGAACTTTCCACGTGTAAGAGGAGTCTCAAACCACCATACAATCATTGCCTTCAAAACCCCTACATGCCAAATTTGTTTCCATTTGCTTGATTAGTTCTTTAGTTATGCAGAAATTTATGTTTCATTTGCATGTGAGCCCTCCTACTCCAAACCACCATAGAAACATTTTTTGCTTTCAAAAATCTCAACATGCTAAATTTGGTTCCATTTGCTTGATTAGATCTCGAGTTATCCAGAAATTTGTGCATCATTTGTATAGGAGCCCCTCCTTTCAGGAAGGGAAGGGGCCTTGAGTCATCTTAAAAACATCTCTTGCTTCCAAAAACTCGAACATGCCAAATTTGGTTTTCTGGAGCCTTGACACAACCATAGAAATATTTCTTGCCGTCAAAAACCTCAACAATCTAAATTTGGTTCTATTTGATTCATTAGTTCTCGAGTTGCGGAGAATATGTGTGTATTATTTGTATGAGATCCCACCCCCCCTCCCCCTCCCCACCGCGTTTTCAGAAGGTGGAGTGGTCTCAAACCACATAGAAACATATCGTGCGTTTGAACACCTCCGCATGCACAATTTGGTTCAATTTGCTTGATTAGTTTTCGAGTTATACAGAAATGTGGGCTTCATTTATATGTGAGCCCCTCCTTTAGAAAGGGTAGGGGCCTTGAGTCATCTTAGGAACCTTTTTTGTCGTTAAAAACCTCCATACGCTCAATTTGATTCCAATTGCTTGATTGATTCTCAAGTTATGCAGAAATTTATGCTTTCTTTGTATAACAGCCCCTTTTTTAAAAAAAGGAAGGGGTCTTGAGTAATCTTAGAAACCGACGCCGACTGAACCCAGACCCACTGGGGTGCCAAGTAGCAGTCACGCTCACCACTATAGGAAAGGTATGTAAGATGGAACAAGTTTTTTGCTTGTAGCATGTATAATTTTTATTTTTTTCGATGATCTTTCGAAAGAACTAAAAACTTCAAGTTTTCCCACGGAACTGATTATTTATAGTCATCAAAAAAAAATATGGACTTTTTTCGAAATCCATCGAAAATTGCAATTTAAAAAAATGTATTGTTATATTTCAATTTATTATTGATACCATGGCATTTTTAAACATAGAAAATGTCATTCATATATTTTCAAACGAAAAACAATGTGTTCAATCGTATAAGCTTAACAGTGTTCCATCTTACAAACATGACGCCATAAACACAAAACATCAAAACATTGTTTCACTTTACGATTTATTTGGAAATGCCTTTGATCATAAAAATACACCAAAAATGCTAGCCAACACAAATGTTAACCTTTTGATATCGATGGGAAATTTCCACTTACTCAGCACAAGAAATAACTGCTATTTTAATTATTCCACCACTTTCGAACAATGAAACCTGGAAGAGCTAGATCGAATGAGTGTATTCACACCAAAAGCAAATGAAAATTGAAGAATAGTAAAAAAAATAGGTTAACACTCGTTAGCGCGATCGTGTTGTCACTATGAATGTCAAAATGGGCGCTGTTTCATCTTACAAGCCTTTCCTCCTCTTTTTTTTTTAAACTTAGATTTCTTACAATCGCCATTTTGAAATATAAACAATTAGAGAGCCGAAAATAAGATGCAACAAATTTAAAATGGAATGCAAATGAACTAAAGATCGGAGAACCAGTTTCGGCATTTTTTTTTTTTTTATTGATAACCTTATTGAATTTGTTCAATTTTCGGTAAATTTATGATTCAGTTATTTGAAAAAAAAGTTCATTGTTGGTGAAACACGGAAATATGATCATGGAGGAACCACAGAGAACATACATCCAAACTAGAATATATTTCTCTAAAAAACTTGTGTAAGGATTCAAATTAAAATACGTTCAAACACTATTGCCATCTCTCGGGCTGTTGCCACTTGCGATTTTTAATCGAACATGGGTAGGATTCGTTGACCGTTGATAAATAAGATTTCAAGCTGGTCAATGGGTGGCGATGCCAGCGCCGCCACGATATTGCCAGTTCATTACGATGATGAAATGGCCGTTAAATTTCTTACACAGTTTTTGAATTTGACTTGGATGTCTGTTCTCTGTGGAGGAACTTAGAAAGAAGTTGATCACAGATTCATACGGAAAGCTAAAGGGTAAGGATTACAATTCTTATTTATTTGAAACGCTCACTTGGAAACGCGACGCGAGATTGGACACAACACTTATGATTCTTACACACAAAAAAGGAACATAAAATTTACCTTTAACTGTCGAGCGGTTTCGGGCTCGATGCTGCCCATCTACAGGACGATGTCCAAGTTGTCCGAGTTGGACATCGTCCTGTAGATGGGCAGCATCGAGCCCGAAACCGGTCGACAGTAAAAGGTAAATTTTATGTTCCTTTTTTGTGTGTAAGAATCATAAGTGTTGTGTCCAATCTCGCGTCGCGTTTCCATAAGTGTACTGCAGTTCTTACGTTGGCACCAAATCAAAATAATGAGTGAAACGCTCATTTATTTTAATTATTATAAAAGGTTATCCCTACCAATTGATCGATGTGTATACATCGAAGAAAATACGTTGGGTGATTTGGATCAGCACATCAAATTTGGGCATAACCTCAACACTTCACTATCAACATTTTGGAACCTCAGCCGGCACATGTTTTGGGGATTTATTTCCAAAAGTTAATAAAAAGTTAAAAAAAAGTTCCAAAAGTTTAATAAAAAGTTAAAAATAAAAGTTCCAAAAGTTTAATAAAAAGTACAACTATTTTCTTTTTTATTTATTGCATTTATTTATTTAACACCATGACAACCATGAATTTATAATCTACCAAACTGCTACATAATCAATATGCAAAAAAGGGTAATTTTTACCCATTTTGAGAGAACCTGGCTTCTTTGCAATGGGTGAATAAATACCCATTTTGTGACATACACTGATTTTACCCATTAAATGGGGAGAGGCACTTTTGGCGAAAATGGGTGTTTTTCCACCCATTAATGGTTTTTTTCAAACGACCGTGTATGTTATTTTTTGCACTTCACACTAAAAAAAATTGTTCGGATGGAATATTTTCTACCGTTTGAGCTAATTTGCTTGCACTAACGATTATGTTTCGTTTCTAGTTTTGACCGGCGATGTGTGCCTGCCGTCAATTCGCTTCAAGAAAAAATCACTCGCGTTCTCTCTTGCACACTGTTCGTTTTGTTTGCTTATGAAAGCGTTTTGTTTGATGTACTCCTTGTCTGGTTTGGCCAGCGATGTGCTTGCTTGAATTTATGATTTCGCACAGAATAAAATACTTAGGTTTGATATTCCCTCTCTCCTAATTATTTAGATCACTGATGGAAACACTTTTCTATGCTAAGTTGATTCACTTTTGTTGCTTCGCTAAGAAAAAATTGCTACTCGGGTTCGATATTCCCTCTTACCCGGTCCTCAATTTAATTATTGGAAAACACTTTAATGATCACTTAGTAAAACCGTGGTGGTTAAAATGGGTACTTACGACAGGATAAACAGCATCCTCCCGGAGTTTAAAGTGTGTTGGCGATGTTCCTGGGGAGTGTTGGTTTGTGAGTGGATCCTGCGTTGCTCCAAACCACGCAAACTACGTGATATTCCCTCAGTAGCGGTTTCCCGGTGGTTTGGTTGTTCTCGATGAACGTTGCTTCGTCGGTTTAAGCGCGGTCACTTCGACTATTCTTATGTTCCCTAAGCTTAGTCCAAGATCACTTTTGCACTTAATTTCCACTACACTTTCCGGAGACTGCGCCAGCTAAGCAGGAATCTGCCGAGACTTCATAAAAAAACATTTATTCACGAAACTGAACTTAATCTAACAACATCACTCTTAAAACTAAATTAGTTCTTCCAAGTCAAACAGTTTTTATGTTCTGGATCCGCTGAATCTGCATTTCCCTATGTGGCGTGATTCCGGTGCAATGTTCATTCCGGCGGCGGGTGAATCTCGCGTACCTCATCGTTTTGTCGTCGCGCGTGCAATGGGCTGAATCTATGTCGTTGTCGTCGCTATGGGTTCATGTCGATGTGTTAGTGTTAGTGTTACATGTCTAGGTTTATGACCCGTTGACGAGTGGATTGTGTTGTTGTAGATATCCACTAAAATGTTTATTTTATCGTTAAATTCGGTGTCCTTGAATTTCTGATTCAATGTCCTATATAATTCAATTAAAGTGGAGTGGAAACGTTCCACAATTCCGTTTGAGTTACTGGAACTCGTGTGGTGTATTTCAATGTTTAAATTTTGTAGGAATCCAATAAAATCTGTTGAAGTAAAGCCGGGTTCTTGATCACAAACAATTATCTCCGGTCTGCCAAATACGCGGATTTGTTCCGTGATTGCTCTTTTAAGATCTATGATAGTTCTTGTTTCGAGGGCGATCACGTTAGCGAATTTTGAAAAAGCGTCTACAATCGTGAGCATTTTTCTTCCTTTAATAAAGAAAATGTCTATATGATTTTTTTCGAAAGGTCGTTGAGCTTCATTTGTTTTTTTGTATTAATTTTGGAGGTTTTCTGTCGTATTTGCACTTTTTACAAATAAGACAGTTGTTGATGAAAATTTTGACTTTTTTTATCGATATCTGGGGAGAAATAGTCCGAAAGTATTTGTTGTTTATTTTTTTTCATGCCTCTGTGTGCGTACTCGTGGACCTTACGCACGATTTCGTCTTGTTCCTCTGGTAGCCTTATATCCTGTAATAAGACCTACGAAATAAAAATCCTGAAAATTTTGTTATTAGAAAAATGTTTGCGATACGTTTCTTGGATTGCTTGGGTTAATTGTATGGGACAATATATGCAGTTTATACCGTTTGGATTTAATTTTTCCTTGAAAATTCTGACTAAAATCTTCTCGTTATATTCTGGTTTTGAGATTATAAACCTATGATATTTCGGGAAAACTTGTTCATGTGCATCTATTTCTATTGGAGATATTTTGAATATTAACTGGGTTTTGAATGAATTCGTTGGTTTTTCTGTAGTCCAAATGTAATGGTCGTCGCTGGTGTCCGCTGAATGTACCGTATTCCCGTCACTGTCTGTTATTTTTTGGTTTGCACTGGTCATTGAATAGATCAGTGGTTGATGATCTGTGACTAATTTAAAACGTCTCCCGTAGAGATAGGGGCGGAAGTGTTTGATTGCCCATATGATTGCAAGTAACTCCTTTTCCGTAGTACAGTAGTTTTCCTCTGCTTTGCTAAGTGTTCTCGAAGCATAAGCGATAGGACGGTCTTTACCCACTTTCCCTTGCGACAGGACTGCACCAATCGCGAAATCACTGGCATCAGTCGTAAGTATGAATTCCTTCTCGAAATCGGGGTAGGCAAGAATTGGGTCCATCGTAAGAAGAGATTTGCATTTTTTAAAGCATTGGATAGTTTCTGCATTAAATTCAAAATCAGAAGGCTTGACCATTTTGGCGAAATCCTTTATGAAACGCCGGTAGTATCCGATCGTTCCGAGAAATTGTTTCAGTTCTTTCTCGTTCTTAGGGATTGGCCAACTTCTAATGACATCAATTTTATGGAACGATTTTCTGCCTAAATGAGGCGTTAGAATGTTGGATGGTTATTTCATACGCTTCTTCTGATGTTTTCGGTCGATAGCTCCTGACGTACATCGCCAGGGTATCGCCGTTAAGCCCATCGATGTACCTAGTTAAGGTCATCAGGCTTATCAATTTGTTGACTGCTTCCGTGGACCCTTTGAATTCGTCCATTTGCGCAGCTGTCGACTTGATTGCTGTTTCGATTGATTTCAATTTCTGAAAATAATCGTTTAATGAAGTTTTCCCTTGTCTTACGTAGAATAGGGTTTGTATGTGAGAAGTTATGTCTCTCTTATCGCCAAAGGCGTTTAAGAGAGCTTCCTTAATTTCTTCCCATTCTTTCGGGTTACCGGAGGCAATAAGAACTTCTCTTGCCTCACCTACAATTTTGGATCGCACTACCCGCATTATCTGAGTATATGAGGGCTCAAGCTCATAATCTGCAAATAAGTCGAGCGCTTGCTGGGTATCTTCAACCCATGCTAACGTCTCCTTTCTGTTTCCACTAAACTCTGGGATCGTTTTAATTGGATCCGGAGTCGAAAAGTTAAGAAATGGATCTTTTGCCTTCTTTTCCAAGGCAGTAATAGTTGATAGCAATCTGCTTTGGGTTTCTGTCAAGGTTTTCACTTGCGCGATAAGTTGTTCAGGAGTTATTACGTTCTCCTCAGCCATGGTGTTACACGGTTGTTTGCGAAAACCCATTAATGGGTGAAAAAACACCCATTTTTAAATAGCTATCCTATCTGTCATAAAATGGGGGAATTTCTGAATCAGACAATGGGTAAAAAAATACCCATTAGAGGAAACCTCATACAATAACAAAAATCGGTGAAAAAAAGTTCATTGTTGGTGAAACACGGAAATATGATCATGGAGGAACCACAGAGAACATACATCCAAACTAGAATATATTTCTCTAAAAAACTTGTGTAAGGATTCAAATTAAAATACGTTCAAACACTATTGCCATCTCTCGGGCTGTTGCCACTTGCGATTTTTAATCGAACATGGGTAGGATTCGTTGACCGTTGATGAATAAGATTTCAAGCTGGTCAATGGGTGGCGATGCCAGCGCCACCACGATATTGCCAGTTCATTACGATGATGAAATGGCCGTTAAATTTCTTACACAGTTTTTGAATTTGACTTGGATGTCTGTTCTCTGTGGAGGAACATAGAAAGAAGTTGATCACAGATTCATACGGAAAGCTAAAGGGTAAGGATTACAATTCTTATTTATTTGAAACGCTCATTTATTTTAATTATTATAAAAGGTTATCCCTACCAATTGATCGATGTGTATACATCGAAGAAAATACGTTGGGTGATTTGGATCAGCACATCAAATTTGGGCATAACCTCAACACTTCACTATCAACATTTTGGAACCTCAGCCGGCACATGTTTGGGGGATTTATTTCCAAAAGTATTTAGGTTAGTATTAGGTATATCAAAAAAGGCATGAATAAAAAGTACAACTATTTTCTTTTTTATTTATTGCATTTATTTATTTAACACCATGACAACCATGAATTTATAATCTACCAAACTGCTACATAATCAATATGCAAAAAAGGGTAATTTTTACCCATTTTGAGAGAACCCGGCCTTATTGCAATGGGTGAATAAATACCCATTTTGTGACATACACTGATTTTACCCATTAAATGGGAAGAGGCACTTTTGGCAAAAATGGGTGTTTTTCCACCCATTAATGGGTTTTTTCAAACGACCGTGTATGTTATTTTTTGCACTTCACACTAAAAAAAATTGTTCGGATGGAATATTTTCTACCGTTTGAGCTAATTTGCTTGCACTAACGATTATGTTCCGTTTCTAGTTTTGACCGGCGATGTGTGCCTGCCGTCAATTCGCTTCAAGAAAAAATCACTCGCGTTCTCTCTTGCACACTGTTCGTTTTGTTTGCTTATGAAAGCGTTTTGTTTGATGCACTCCTTGTCTGGTTTGGCCAGCGATGTGCTTGCCTGAATTTATGATTTCGCACAGAATAAAATACTTAGGTTTGATATTCCCTCTCTCCTAATTATTTAGATCACTGATGGAAACACTTTTCTATGCTAAGTTGATTCACTTTTGTTGCTTCGCTAAGAAAAAATTGCTACTCGGGTTCGATATTCCCTCTTACCCGGTCCTCAATTTAATTATTGGAAAACACTTTAATGATCACTTAGTAAAACCGTGGTGGTTAAAATGGGTACTTACGACAGGATAAACAGCATCCTCCCGGAGTTTAAAGTGTGTTGGCGATGTTCCTGGGGAGTGTTGGTTTGTGAGTGGATCCTGCGTTGCTCCAAACCACGCAAACTACGTGATATTCCCTCAGTAGCGGTTTCCCGGTGGTTTGGTTGTTCTCGATGAACGTTGCTTCGTCGGTTTAAGCGCGGTCACTTCGACTATTCTTATGTTCCCTAAGCTTAGTCCACGATCACTTTTGCACTTAATTTCCACTACACTTTCCGGAGACTGCGCCAGCTAAGCAGGAATCTGCCGAGACTTCATAAAAAAACATTTATTCACGAAACTGAACTTAATCTAACAACATCACTCTTAAAACTAAATTAGTTCTTCCAAGTCAAACAGTTTTTATGTTCTGGATCCGCTGAATCTGCATTTCCCTATGTGGCGTGATTCCGGTGCAATGTTCATTCCGGCGGCGGGTGAATCTTGCGTACCTCATCGTTTTGTCGTCGCGCGTGCAATGGGCTGAATCTATGTCGTTGTCGTCGCTATGGGCTCATGTCGATGTGTTAGTGTTAGTGTTACATGGCTAGGTTTATGACCCGTTGACGAGTGGATTGTGTTGTTGTAGATATCCACTAAAATGTTTATTTTATCGTTAAATTCGGTGTCCTTGAATTTCTGATTCAATGTCCTATATAATTCAATTAAAGTGGAGTGGAAACGTTCCACCATTCCGTTTGAGTTACTGGAACTCGTGTGGTGTATTTCAATGTTTAAATTTTGTAGGAATCCAATAAAATCTGTTGAAGTAAAGCCGGGTTCTTGATCACAAACAATTATCTCCGGTCTGCCAAATACGCGGATGTGTTCCGTGATTGCTCTTTTAAGATCTATGATAGTTCTTGTTTCGAGGGCGATCACGTTAGCGAATTTTGAAAAAGCGTCTACAATCGTGAGCATTTTTCTTCCTTTAATAATGAAAATGTCTATATGATTTTTTTCGAAAGGTCGTTGAGCTTCATTTGTTTTTTTTGTATTAATTTTGGAGGTTTTCTGTCGTATTTGCACTATTTACAAATAAGACAGTTGTTGATGAAAATTTTGACTTTTTTATCGATATCTGGGGAGAAATAGTCCGAAAGTATTTGTTGTTTATTTTTTTTCATGCCTCTGTGTGCGTACTCGTGGACCTTACGCACGATTTCGTCTTGTTCCTCTGGTAGCCTTATATCCTGTAATAAGACCTACGAAATAAAAATCCTGAAAATTTTGTTATTAGAAAAATGTTTGCGATACGTTTCTTGGATTGCTTGGGTTAATTGTATGGGACAATATATGCAGTTTATACCGTTTGGATTTAATTTTTCCTTGAAAATTCTGACTAAAATCTTCTCGTTATATTCTGGTTTTGAGATTATAAACCTATGATATTTCGGGAAAACTTGTTCATGTGCATCTATTTCTATTGGAGATATTTTGAATATTAACTGGGTTTTGAATGAATTCGTTGGTTTTTCTGTAGTCCAAATGTAATGGTCGTCGCTGGTGTCCGCTGAATGTACCGTATTCCCGTCACTGTCTGTTATTTTTTGGTTTGCACTGGTCATTGAATAGATCAGTGGTTGGTGATCTGTGACTAATTTAAAACGTCTCCCGTAGAGATAGGGGCGGAAGTGTTTGATTGCCCATATGATTGCAAGTAACTTCTTTTCCGTAGTACAGTAGTTTTCCTCTGCTTTGCTAAGTGTTCTCGAAGCATAAGCGATAGGACGGTCTTTACCCACTTTCCCTTGCGACAGGACTGCACCAATCGCGAAATCACTGGCATCAGTCGTAAGTATGAATTCCTTCTCGAAATCGGGGTAGGCAAGAATTGGGTCCATCGTAAGAAGAGATTTGCATTTTTCAAAGCATTGGATAGTTTCTGCATTAAATTCAAAATCAGAAGGCTTGACCATTTTGGCGAAATCCTTTATGAAACGCCGGTAGTATCCGATCGTTCCGAGAAATTGTTTCAGTTCTTTCTCGTTCTTAGGGATTGGCCAACTTCTAATGACATCAATTTTATCACTATTTGGCTTGACCCCGTCTTTCGTAACTGTGTGTCCGAGAAATTGTGTTTCTCGTCGAAAGAAAAAACATTTGTCTAATTGGATTTTGAGGCATGCCTCTTTTAGTTTACGAATAATTTTGCGAATATCTTTTACATGTTCTTCAAATGAACTTGAGAAAATAATTATGTCGTCCATATAGACTAGACAACATACTCCAACAAATTCTCTAAGAACGGCATCCATTACCCTTTGAAAAGTCGCAGGGGCGTTCTTGAGACCAAACGGCATTCTGGGGAATTCGTATTTTCCAGAACTCGCGGAAAAAGCGTTTTTTTCAAAATCTCTTCCGTCTAGTTGGATCTGATGAAAACCAGATACTAGATCGATGGTAGAGAAATATGTTGCTCTACCTAATTTGTCCAATATTTCCGTGATATCCGGAATTTGATATCGTTCGGAAATCGTTTTTTCATTAAGTTTCCGATAGTCGATGACTAATCGAAACTTCTTGACTCCCGATGCGTCAGTCTTTTTAGGGACTACCCACACTGGTGACGTGTACGGCGATATGGATTCTTTAATAATCCCGTCCTTAAGCATTTTCTTTATCTGTTTTTGGACTTTGCTTTCAAATATTTGTGGGTAACGGTACGATTTTGTGTGAATCGGGATGTTATCCACAGTTCTGATTTTATGTTTAATTTGGTGGGTAAATGATAAAATGTCATCTTCGAAATACAAAATTTCTGAGTTCTCTTGTATAATCTTTTCAAGAGCCTTCTTTTCTCGTCTGTTAAGTGAGTCATCTAGAATCTTAAATTTCTTTCTATCTATGTTTTCTGGGCCTTTTGTTTCAATAAATTCGTCATTACTGAAACTCATTTCAGTCGTGTTAATTTCTAAATTGCATTTCCTTTGATTTCTAATAGCCACATAGGCAGAATTCCTTTTGCTGCTATAAATCCCAGGTAGTATTGAATTTTTTTCCAGGGATTTCTCTTCACCTACGATGAAATCTCCTTCATTTACAGTTTTGATTAAATTAAAAACTGATGGAATTTAAAAATGTAGAATTTAAGTTTCTTATTAATTGAAAACGGATCAAATGAAATAGATTTATTAATTTGGAAAGTCCCATTAATGTTGGTTACTGTAAGGCATTTTTCGTCTTTTGCATTTTCTATGTTAACATGTTCGGGTGCAATGTAATTTTTATTTGCCCCGGTATCTACTAAAAATTTCATTTCTCCCTTAGTAGTTTGAATAGTAACGTAAGGGATAAAATTGTTCATCCCTTTGTTTTTCTGGGTCCGACTAGCTGAAAATTTATTTCGTCTCCTACGAAATAATCGTCATCATTTGAGTCAATTGCTGAAGTTTTATTTTGAGGACCTGAATCATCCTCTGATTCATCTTCAGAACTCTCGATCTCTTTTGAATTTTTCCCTTCATTAATATTGATTTGCATCTTTGAGTGGTGGGTTTTCATCGAAACGTCTTCATCATAATTATTAGGTTTCTTATATTTCGTTGAATTTTTATTTTTATTTTTATCCCAATTGAGGGTAACTATTGTTCTGATTTTCCTTTTTACCATTCTGGAATTTGGAATTTAGGCTGTTTGTGGGGGTATTTTGACGATTTTCCAACTTCTGCCTAAATGAGGCGTTAGAATGTTGGATGGTTATTTCATACGCTTCTTCTAATGTTTTCGGTCGATAGCTCCTGACGTACATCGCCAGGGTATCGCCGTTAAGCCCATCGATGTACCTAGTTAAGGTCATCAGGCTTATCAATTTGTTGACTGCTTCCGTGGACCCTTTGTATTCGTCCATTTGCGCAGCTGTCGACTTGATTGCTGTTTCGATTGATTTCAATTTCTGAAAATAATCGTTTAATGAAGTTTTCCCTTGTCTTACGTAGAATAGGGTTTGTATGTGAGAAGTTATGTCTCTCTTATCGCCAAAGGCGTTTAGGAGAGCTTCCTTAATTTCTTCCCATTCTTTCGGGTTACCGGAGGTAATAAGAACTTCTCTTGCCTCACCTACAATTTTGGATCGCACTACCCGCATTATCTGAGTATATGAGGGCTCAAGCTCATAATCTGCAAATAAGTCGAACGCTTGCTGGGTATCTTCAACCCATGCTAACGTCTCCTATCTGTTTCCACTAAACTCTGGGATCGTTTTAATTGGATCCGGAGTCGAAAAGTTAAGAAATGGATCTTTTGCCTTCTTTTCCAAGGCAGTAATAGTTGATAGCAATCTGCTTTGGGTTTCTGTCAAGGTTTTCACTTGCGCGATAAGTTGTTCAGGAGTTATTACGTTCTCCTCAGCCATGGTGTTACACGGTTGTTTGCGAAAACCCATTAATGGGTGAAAAAACACCCATTTTTAAATAGCTATCCTATCTGTCATAAAATGGGGGAATTTCTGAATCAGACAATGGGTAAAAAAATACCCATTAGAGGAAACCTCATACAATAACAAAAATGGGTGAAAAAAAGTTCAATGTTGGTGAAACACGGAAATATGATCATGGTGGAACCACAGAGAACATACATCCAAACTAGAATATATTTCTCTAAAAAACTTTTGTCAGGATTTATATATATATATATATATATATATATATATATATATATATATATATATATATTTATATAGATATATATATATATATATATATATATATATATATATATATATATATATATATATATATATATATATATATATATATATATATTTATATATATATATATATATATATATATATATATATATATATATATATATATATATATATATATATATATAAGTTCGGGATCTTGTCACCCGTTCAAAGTTTTAAAAAAAAACACAAGTGACACTTACTGATCATTACGAACAACTGAACCGTTTATTCAATTTTAATTTACATCAAACCTATCCAAACCTATCAACTAGCTGATTAAGATATTTTAAAGAATGGAATGCGGTCGCCGTGTTGCTATTGCAAAGGCGACAAACTGCTGAGGTGTCTTCCGTCGTCCAAAGGTTGGTGGCATCGATCGATTGGGACCGGATGGTCATTTGCTGATGTTGGATTTGCCATCGTTGCTATGCTATGGTGTTGTTGGGTGGAGAACTGCTGAGCGAGGCCTAGGAGTCCGTGTGTTAATCATGCAGGCTTGCATGTTTGCTGTTGCGTCGCCGGTGTCATCGTCATCGGCGTAGTTATTGCTGTTGTTGTTGTTGTTGTTGTTAATGGTGGCGGTGGTGGTGATGATAGATGGAATAATGATGATGCACCGATGTATCGATTGGTGTTGAGAGGTATTGTTGTGGATATCCTGGGAGGTTCGATCTTAACTACTCCCCCTTTTGAAGACGAATCGTCCCGATTCGATGCGTTATTTCCAGTTTTCGGTAGTACCCTTGGTTTTTTATCAGACGCCGTGGATGTTACATGAAGAGATATCTCTTTTCGTCTCTTTGAAATCCATAATAAACCTGTAACGATACATAAAAAGATGCAAATGCTCGACATACTTAATGAAGTGTATGTCTGAAATTTATGCTCCTTGTCCAATTTTTCGATATGATGTCTATTTCTTATATTCATTTCTTCAATGTTGCTGTGGATTTCCAGGGTCTGTTCGTTGATGTGTAGACCATCTAATGGCATAACAAATGTCTGTTCTGATTTGTATGCTTCGACATTGTAAAATTCGGTACCATTTATAAGAACAGAGCAATTGTGAAACTCTATCAAATACGTACCAGACAAGTTTCGCTTCGTGAGTCCACAATTGGATTCGACTTCTACATTGTCGATGTCTTTGGCTATGATATGGTTATCCATAATCATCTTGATTTCTGTTGGCTGATGGCATTTTATAAAGGTGCAGTTTCCTGATAATCCGCGTAATAAGTTTCCATAGCATAGATCTCCGGTGATGTCTTCTAGGCTGTTGAGGTCGCAGAGTTTCGTTCTCTCGATGCGTTGGCACTCCTTTCTGATGAAATAAGTTTTGTTGTCGCTTTGCAAAGCAATTTTGGCTGGAAGTTTCAAGATTCTGTCTAAGACTGGAAGAGGTTCTAGGAAAAATTCTATATAAGTAGCATTATCTATTTTGGGTATTGAAACTATAAATATTATTTGGGAGTGGTTATAAAATGCTGATAGTTCCAGATACTCATAAATTTGATCTATGCTGTTTGGCCTAATATTCTGTTGTTCTAATAAATTTGAGACAAATCCTATCTCATCAGATGACAATATTTGCTTTGGAATGATATTTGCTTTTGCTAATTGTATTGATTCAAAAAGGTCTTCAATATGGAATTTCAAATTGTCTAAATTATAATTAATCTTCAATATCTCTCTAAAAATTTGAAAATTTCTGTTTGCTTCGCTTTCGTACCTGGCTGATTTAATATTTCTCGATATTTGAACCTGTTGTTCATTTAACCTATTAATTACTGCATTGATTCTATTCTGAAGTTGCAGGTTAATCTTAAATTGCTCGTTATTTTCAGTTATAAGCATTTTATTATTAATCTGCAAATCAGAGAGGGTATTAGAAATTTGTTCAAAATCATTATGGTCCATGTTTCCGGTGATTCCTTTAATTCCAGTTCCGAGCAAATTGAACAATCCTCTTTTTTGTCTTTGTTTTGGTTTAAGATTGTTAAAGATGCCATGAACTGCTTCAAATTTCGTTTCTAGAATTTAAAACATGTCTGTAAAATTTGAAAAGTGTCGTATTCCTTGTATGTTTGTTAGAAGTTTTCTAAAAATAGGCTCATAGTTGTTCAATTCTATGATGTGAAACAATTTATGATTTCCTAGTTTTACAAAACTACTACCAGTTTCGATCGTCAGAAGGCCAGGGTTTTGTCTCAGGTTCAGGATGTGGATGGATTGTGGGTGAGAGGTTTGAATATACAGGAGTAAGGTAATCGCGGTTGTAATTATCCGGTTTGACATCATCTAAAAAGAAAAACAAGGACAGTTGTTAAAATTTTGTAATACTATTTACGAATACGACGAAGCTTTGCTTTATGCAGTTTTCGCTTCTTGGTATCCTTATATGTGCATCTCCTATTAGTTCGCACTTGTATTCGTTGAAATCTATCTTTGATTTTACATTTAACGCCCTGCATTTTATTGTATACCACCTCGTCGGTTTGTAGTACTGGTGGGTCTTCTCTATCTCTGTTGTGGTATTTATTTTGTAGGTCCTGTGTTATTTTGAGTTTCAGTGCTGTTTCATCATATAGTTTATCTCTCAGCTGGATGATGCTGTCCATGTTTAAGGGTCTTTCTTCTCCGATTTTAATTCCGTAGAAAACTTCGCGGGGTTTCAAATTAGTAGCTGTGTGAATAGGTTTCTCTCCGATGTTCCCTCGGGATGGTCCGTACAGTGTTCGATATGCCCTCGAACTTCCAACAAATGTGAATGGTTAAAGATGACTTTCCTTTACCAGTAAGCCGCTGGTATTTTCTGGTCTGTAGACTTGGTGAATTTATCCTTCTCTTCGGTAAGCCGCCGTTGATTTTTCGGATAACACTTTGCACTACACTTTAACTATTCACGTTAGAACTACCGACTGCGCCAGTTCGGGATCTTGTCACCCGTTCAAAGTTTAAAAAAAAAACACAAGTTACACTTACTGATCATTACGAACAACTGAACCGTTTATTCAATTTTAATTTACATCAAACCTATCCAAACCTATCAACTAGCTGATTAAGATATTTTAAAGAATGGAATGCGGTCGCCGTGTTGCTATTGCAAAGGCGACAAACTGCTGAGGTGTCTTCCGTCGTCCAAAGGTTGGTGGCATCGATCGATTGGGACCGGATGGTCATTTGCTGATGTTGGATTTGCCATCGTTGCTATGCTATGGTGTTGTTGGGTGGAGAACTGCTGAGCGAGGCCTAGGAGTCCGTGTGTTAATCATGCAGGCTTGCATGTTTGCTGTTGCGTCGCCGGTGTCATCGTCATCGGCGTAGTTATTGCTGTTGTTGTTGTTGTTAATGGTGGCGGTGGTGGTGATGATAGATGGAATAATGATGATGCACCGATGTATCGATTGGTGTTGAGAGGTATTGTTGTGGATATCCTGGGAGGTTCGATCTTAACTTATATATATATATATATATATATATATATATATATATATATATATATATATATATATATATATACATATATATATATATATATATATATATATATATATATATATATATATATATATATATATATATATATATATATATATATATATATATATATATATATATATATTTTGCTCAAAATCGCTTGGTATGTTCTTCATCGAAAATAATAAGACCTGTATTTTTTAATTTTTTTATTAGGGTGGCCATGTTCGATGTAGGGTCACCAGAAAAATCGACATTTTTCGAAATTTTTTATTTAAAAAATTCATAACTTCTGAACCGCTGGATCGATTTTTAATGTTTTTTTATAAATAGAAAAATTATTAATTTTTGTTTTTATTAAAAATATTTGTTTAAATAATTAATGTACTCAAATTTGCTGTAATGGTCAATATATTTGTTTTTTATGAGTTTTGAAAAATTGGACCACCACGACTATTTATTTTTATATTTTATTATAAAAATTCAAACATATATATAAACACATAAAAAAATCGCAAATGTTCATCGAGTCGTTTTTAAGCTAAATTTTTTTAAAAATTCAAGTTTTTTGCCTATACACATATGGAATGAGCATCATTTTCCGTCACTTCAAAATAACTGCGGAAATCATTTCATTGAAGCTATCAAACTTATTCCTAATAAATGCATGATAACCCTGTTTACAAATCTAGTTTTATTTGTGAAGTAATGTACTCATCATAAACAGGGGAGGCTGGTTCAATTCTGATTCCATTAAATGTAAGAACTATAAATCAGCCTCAAATTGTTTAAAAGCAGAGACCAACATTGCTAGGGTTTACTCAGCCATGGTTTACGCTATAACTGGAGCCACAATGGTCCGTTAGCGTCCATATTCAGCATGAGTGCTCATAAGGATGGTAGAGGCACTCATGCCGAATTTGAGTTGTAGCGTAAACCACGACTGAGTAAACTTAACTCATTTTTTGAATTATTCCACATTAGGGTTATTTTGAGGGAACCGAACCGAAACCAGAATACAAATTTTTTTAGCGTGTAGATCATTTTTTCTCAAATTTTGTCAATTTTGAAGTCCAAAAAACACAATTTCTCCGACCAATGCATTCCACGTTGAAATTCTTTGTGTAATGAAAGCTTTCCATTGGTATTATTAAAAATTTGGCTACCAGCGCTGTCTGAGAGAATCTTGGGAGGTCGGAATTGGCCACAGGGTCAGGATTGGACCAGGCTCCGCTATATTGAGGAATTGGAGCTCAAATCTCAAAGCTTTAGACTACAAGCAAGGGTTTTCTCAGATTACCTTCAATTAAAACTCAGCATTTAATTTGATTATTTAATTATTTTTATTTGTCATAATTCATCAAAAAAAAATTACAAAGCAAAATGTAAGAATTTAACGCACTTTTCTTCATCTGAAAACGAAAACCGTTTCACGATAAAGAAATTTTCATTTTGTGGCTTAAAGTAATGAAACGATTGTGTTCCAGAGATTTGTTTTACAGGAGTATAACGGTTCTTTATTTTCTTTTCCATTGCATTGTTAGAGTAAAGTTAGTATGCAGTTGTAATATGATGGGCTTGTAAACTTGCTTTTGAAGCGTTTCGTTTTAGAACGCCTCTTAAAGCGTCACAAGGCCCTTTTCCATGGCAAGTGGCAAAAAAGTTCCACCCTGCATTAAGACTGAAGTCCTTGTTCATGTGGCACAAATTGAAAGCAGACATCTTATATCTGTATTGACTGCCATTAGAAAAAAATGGATATTTTTCAGGTGAGGTAGCTTTTTTTTAATGAAATTCACACAATTTGTTACATACAGCCGAACAACAACATGGTTATGTTTAGTAAATTCTGCGATTGCTATGAAGCTTGTAAACTTTAAATTTTGTGCTTCATCCTTATAATATATGGCAAAAGGATGGATTGTGCATTGAGCGTGTGCCCAATGAAAACCTTGTATAGCGCCCTGAATAACAAAAGAGTAATTTTCAGAGGAGTCAGCAATTATAATGCAGTCAGTTGCTTCCAAATTAGTTTTAAGTTATTTTAAGTAGTTAACTTGTTGCTCTGCAATCAAATTATGCAGAGATAATTCGCTTAATTTTTCTAAAAATGTTTCCATAAACTCTTCTGCATTGAATTTAGATGACAACGATCTGTTTGCTTCTATTGTTTAAATTCTAAGGAATCGATGTTTTCACAGAGTAATTTAAAAAACAAGTCAAGATACGTTTTAAAATGGTTAGGAATAAGTTTCTTAACCTTAAGAGTTTTAAACATTAATTTAACATTCTGATGATAAATGCATACGCAGACAGTATGCGTTGCACTTGAACCAGCCAGAATATAATTTTTGAGCGGCTACTGGAAAACATTGAAAATCCAATTTAAAAAGTAGGATATTGCTCTTTGAAAATTAAACACGGTTCAGAAACGGCGAGTTCTTGAGTTTCACATTCTAGATTAACTGCACTTGGAGTTGCTGGCTCGTTTTCTTTCTTGATAAAGCGATAAAGTATGCAATAGCAGGTATTACAAAAGTAGGAATAGCTTTTATCCAACTTTGTTCTCCTTTCCACTGCATAACCATATAGTTAAGGAGTAGGTTTCCTGTAACTATTAATCCAAACATGGCAATTTGAGCAGTCGTGCTTCATTGAATTAAACGTTTATTTTAGTAAGGTTTCAGTTCGGTTCACTCAATGTGGATTAATTCAAAATATGAGTTAAGTTTACTCAGTCGTGGTTTACGCTACAACACAAATTCGGCATGAGTGCCTCTACCATCCTTATGAGCACTCATGCTGAATATGGACGCTAACGGACCATTGTGGCTCCAGTTATAGCGTAAACCATGGCTGAGTAAACCCTAGCAGTGTTGGTCTCTGCTTTTAAACAATTTGAGGCTGATTTAAAGTTCTTACATTTAATGGAATCAGAATTGAACCAGCCCCCCTTATTACGATGAGTACATTACTTCACAAATAAAACTAGATTTGTAAACAGGGTTATCATGAATTTATAAGGAACTAGCTGAACCCGGTGCGTGCGCTGCTACGCTTGCAACTAAATGAAATAAAATGAGTTGTTTTTTTGAAAAAGCAGGGGTTCAAACTTCTATCAAAACATGCTTCTTATCCGAGGAATACACGTTTTGTGTTTAAGTAACCTGGATAATTCTCATTTTTGGTAGAAAATTGTGTTTCATTTGAATGGGAGTCCTCCCTTCCAAAGGGGGGTGGTTTCTCGAAACACCATTCAATCATTGCCTTCAAAACCCCCCACATGCCAAATTTGGTTCCATTTGCTTGATTAGATCTCCAGTTATACACAAATTTGAGTTTCATTTGTATGAAAGCACCCTCCCTCTTTCAGAAAGAGGAGGGGTCTTGAACCACCATAGAAACCTTCTTGCCTTCAAAACTCCTCACATGGCAAATTGGATTCAATTTACTTGATTAGTTCTCGAGTTATGAAGAAACTTGTGTCTAATTTATATGAGAGCCCCCCTTCCTGAGAAAATAGGTGTCTCAAACAATCATAAGAACCTTCCCCAGCCCCAAAAAACCCTTCATACAAATTTTCACGTTGGTCGGTTCAGAACTTTCCGAGTCTATAGGGGTCTGACAGACAGACAGACAGAAATTCATTTTTATGATTACAGAAATCTAGCCTCCAAAACCCCCATATGCTTAATGTGGTTTCATTTACTTGATTAGTTCTCGAGTTATGCAGAAGGTTGCGTTTAATCTGTATGGAAGACCCCCCCCCCCCCTTCAAATGGGGAGGGGTATTGATTGAACTGCCATAGAAACATTTCTAGCTTCCAAAAACCTCCACATACCAAATTTGGTTTCATTTGCTTCATTGGCTCTTGAATTATGCTAAAAATTATGTTTCATTTTTGTGGGAGTCTCCCCTTCCGGAGGGCGGAGGAGTCTCAAACTACCTTAGAAACATTTATTTCCTTCAAAAACCTCCAGATGCAGAATTTGGTTCCATTTGCCAGATTTGTTCTCGAGTTATGCAGAAATTCGTGTTTCATTTGTATGAGAGACCTCTCTTTCAGTGAGCGGAGGAGTCTCAAACCACAATAGAAACATTTCTTGCCTTCGAAAAACTCCACACGCCAAGTTTGGTTCCATTAACTTGATAAGTTCTCGAGTTATTCAGAAATTTATTTGTATTTCATTTGTATGGAACCCCCCCCCCCCTCCTTTGGCCCCTTCCAGATGGCAGAAGAGTCTCAAACCTCTATACAAACATTTCGCTCCTCCAAAAACCTTCACATGCCAAATTTGGTTCCATATGTTTGTTTAGTTCTCGAGTTATGCACAAATGTGTGTTTCATTTGTATGAGAGCCCCCCTATTATAGAGGGCGGAGGGGTGTCGAGTCACCTTAGAAATATTTCTTGCCTTCAAAAATCTCTACCTGCCAAATTTGGTTCCATTTGATTAGTTCTCGAGTTATATAGAAACTTTTTTTTTTTCATTTATATGGGACCCCCCCTACCAGAGAGAGGAGGGGTCTAATACTATCGTAGAAACAATCATTGCCTTTAAAATTCCCGCATGCCAAATTTGGTTCCATTTGCTTTATTAGATCTAGAGTTATGAAGAAAGTTTAGTTTCATTTGTATGACAGCACCCCTTCTAGGAGAAGGGAGGGGTCTCAAACCACCATAGAAAAAAAAATTGTCTCTAGAAAACCCCGCATGCCAAATTTGGTTCTATTTGCTTGATTAGTTCTTGAGATATGCAGAAACTTCTGTTTCATTTGAATGGGAGCCTCCCTTTTTATAGAAGGGAGGGGTCTCTGACTACCATATAAACATTTATTGGCTCCGAAAATTTCCGCATGCCGTATTTGGGTTCCTTTGCTTGATCAGTTCTTGAGTTATGCAAAAATTTGTGCTTCATTTGTATGGGAGCCCCCCTTTCCAGAGAAGGGAGGGGTCTCAAAATATCATAAGAACCTTTCCCGGCCCCAAAACCTTCTCCATACAAAATTTCACGCTGATCGGTTCAGTAGTTTTTGAGCCTATGAGGTTCAGACAGACAGACAGACAGACAGACAGACAGACAGACAGACAGACAGACAGACAGACAGACAGAAATCCATTTTTATATATATATAGATAAGTTTGATAACTTCAATAAAATGATTCCCGCAGTTATTTTGAATTGATGGAAAATGATGCTCATTCCATGTGTGTATAGGCAAAAAACTTGAAATTTTCAAAAAATTTAACTCAAAAACGGCTTGATGAACATTTGAGATTTTTTGATATGTTATGTAAAAATGTTTGAATTTTTATAAAAAAATATAAAAATAAATAAATGATTCAAAAATCATAAAAAACATATATATTGACCATTATAGCAAATTTGAGTTCATTGATTATTTTAACAAATATTTTTAATAAAAACAAAAATTAATAATTTTTCTATTTATAAAAAAACATTAAAAATCGATCCAGCGGTTCAGAAGTTATGATGAGTTAAAAAAAAAAACAATTCGAAAAATGTCAATTTTTCTGGTAACCCTACATCGAACATGGTCACCCCAATAAAAAAATAAAAAAATACGGGTCTTATTATTTTTGATGAAGAACATACCAAGCGATTTTGAGCAAAATCGGACAACTTTTTTTCAACTCTATTTTTTTTCCCGTGGAATCGCTGTATATATATATATATATATATATATATATATATATATATATATATATATATATATATATATATATATATATATACATATATATATATAAACATATATATATATATATATATATATATATATATATATATATATATATATATATATATATATATATATATATATATATATATATATATATATATATTTATTTATTTATTTATTTATATATAAATTTACAAAACAGCGGAGGTGTACTATGCTTCTTATATAAAGGCAACAATCTCTTCTGGATACACTCAGATCGATAGATTTCCGCATTTATAGTTCCGGTAGTGTAAAAACTGGTTGACTTCAAACCACAGGAACATACCAGGAACATGCCATACCAGTACCTTTCGACCAAATTTCTCCACTTGAATCGACCTGTCCGCATCGCTCACATCCTCTTCATCGACGGCAGTAAAGTATTGTGGACCTGGAAGGGTTTTTGAGTCCTCCTTTACATAGGTCTCATCGTCCATCAAAACGCATGCATCCGGACGCTGCAAAAGACGCGAATACAATTTCCGGGCCCTTGTTGCTGCTCGCTTCTTCTGTTCTGCACTTTGTTTCGAGATTTTCTGCTTCTTGTAGGTCTTCAGGTGGTTTCGCCTCTTGATACACTGGATCATTCCGACATTCGTTCCTGCGTTTTCGGCCAAATCACGTATTGACATTGATTTGCTCTTCATGATTAGAGATACCACTTTCTGCTCCAGTTTCGGGTTGGAAGAACCGGATTTTCGGCCTCTTCCTGGTAGCTCATCCAAAGAATAGTGTTCCCCAAACTTATTAATGATGGTTTTAATACTTGCATGATGAATTCCAAACCGCTTCGCCAATTTTCTCATAGTAATACCCTTCTCACATAGCCATGTGTCCAGAACCTTAATTTTCACTTCCTTTTCAATACGCGACATTTTGAAAACGCAGAATTTGAACCGCACAAACAAGTAAACAAAAGAAAGCTGACAGTCAAACGCACAGCATGCAGTGTTCAGAGCATAAAAACCATCACAAATACATGCGTACAACGCAAATGTATGTGGATAGCTTATATTCGATACACTCCTTACACGATAGAGCACACCATTTTTTTGTGATTTATGAAGCTTTCGACCGAGGATGGGACCATGCGCTGATACATCCTGAACAAGAAATATTATTTCTTCTATACTATACCTAAACTCACCGCAACCTGCTGATTTGACATTGTTTACGTTCTGTGTGTGAATGATTGAGTGTGTGTAATGTGTACTTGTGTGTATGACCTAGACCTAGTTTTTCTTACTGAGATCGGTAAATTTGTACTGAGTTTTCAAACAGCTGAAAAAGTCAGGAAACTTTGAATCATCAGCAAATGAACCGAATAGATAGAGTGTGTATACCATATGTTACGTACACGGTGCGAATGCAAACTCAAATATGAAGATGGACGCAAACAACAAGTTTCGCAAAGAAAACATCGCGACGCTCTAAATTTACGGATATATGTTGACTTCCGAGTGCGTGTAACCGCAAGTGCATCCTTTTGTGAGTTTCCTGCTAAGCCATAACAGAAGCGACATCACACACGATTGCTCGAGCCTAAACCAGGAATCCAAGCCAATCATCGCAACGACTGAATCGACTGAAAGATCCGGTTCAACTAACAACTGATACATCAGAACCTAACATAGCGACAACCTGTCACATCGAAAAGCCCACTATCCAAACACATTGCTGCTGCTAACTGTGCTCGTCTTGCTTGCCGCCGGAAAAAAAAACCCAAAACAACCTATGCCGTGCTTTACTGGATAATGGGTCCCAAGCAAACTCCATTGTTGAAGACATGGTCAACACCCATGAAATATGGAAGAAGCGTGCTAACTTTCCGTTTTCTGGCATCAACAACGTAACAAGTCTGACACGCAACAGATTCGAAGTGGAATTATAGTTTCAAGGAAGCGATTTCCATGCTTCAGTTGATTACCTGGTACCATCGAAGGTTACTGGACGAACCGACGTCGACGTCATCGAACAGATGGTTTCAGAAAGCATTCAACTAGCCGACCCATCTTATTTCAATACTAGCAAATTTTGAGATATGAGATTCGATCGCCGATTGCTGAAAAAACGCCGAACAAATAAACAATTAACGAAATCTTGCCCTGCGACGTTTTCTCTTACTATAAAATAGATTAATGCGAAATTCCGAACTAAATTGCAATATGCGAACTTCATACATGAGTATATTTATTGCAGCATCATGCCGCACTTAACCCTGAAGTTCATCCATGATGTGTCGCGTTGTGTTCGAAGCAAATGGCAAATCCGGTTTCATAAACCGCTCACTTATAAACGTACTATAGATCATTGCACGATGGCGTCCATAAACAAGCTCCCTGGACTATCAAAAAATTGAGGTTAATACAGTGAGCTGGAGGGCTAACATCTCTTACAACCAAACGTCAAAAGTTTCAATGTTTGTAAACAATACTGCCGTTCGTATCCGTAGTAACAAACGTCAGATGGGCCTTATTCAAATAAGGCCCGCGATGCCCGCAATATGTTGCATACTGTCAAACGCCACAGGACTGAAGCGACTGTCATCCACGAACAACAATCGTGAAGCCGAAAATTTGGTGCTGCGTGTGGTGCTAATTTGACAGCTCGATTTTCTTGAAGGCTGAAGGCAGCAAACACAATATACGCGGTGGAAGTTGGCGTAAATTTCGTTAATATGATTCGAGAGTAAAGTCTTCCGTGTTGTAGTTAGTGCAGTGATTATCACAACGATAGTATTTTTTCATTGTTTATCAGCAAGGTATAATAATGTTTTATCTACATTACTGATTATAATCATTATACATTATAATCCACTGTGAACCGAACTTAAATTGTTCAAATCGTCACTAGCGCCACACCAAAAGTAGCAGGCTTCAAGAACTAACGCCTGCTTCAGTCCTCTGTCAAACGCTAGTAAATACACGGTTACTGGCAAAAACCATTAATGGGTACTATCAACAATCAATATGTAACTAGCGATTTGAAATTGGTTCACTGTTGTAGAACCCCTTGGTCCGAATTACACCTTGAAGCCAGCACCTTGTTATACATATTTGCGCCTTTGTTTTGATTTGCTGTGTTATTTTGACAGAGTATTTGAGAGTGTGTTCATGTGAGTTCATTATTAGGGGTGCATTATTGAGCTTGGGACCGAGCTTGGGACGATGTTCTAGTACTGACTGAGCCAAGAAAAAAATCGTTTTTGTATGGGACCTACTGGTCTTAGAGTTAGTCTATGGTACTATAGTACTCACTTTCGCTATAATCGCCACTCCTCATTTAATGGGTAAACGTGAATAACCCATTAATGAGTACGGGCCACTTCCGTCAAAAAATGGGTAATTTTTTACCCATCAGGGTAAAATTTTTTTTTACAAAATGGGTAAAAAAACACCCATTTTTGAATCATGAATAGATAAATTGATAATGAAATCGTGTGCTTTCGAAAAATTATCCATTGGAAATAAAAATAGTCGTACACTCAACCAAATAATGTTAAGAATTTTATAAGGTTGAACTTATGAACGATGCTATGGAATTTCATTAGGCATCCATTTCATATGAATGGATTTTGTTTCACATGACGTTGTTCTTGTACGATTTTAAGCTTTCCTGATTACAAGCGTTGATATATACTAGTGGGCAAGTCACTGGCACTGGCAGTTTCTTTCGAAGCTCTTCCATTTTTCAAACAATCTGAAAATGGCGGTTTTGGAAATTGATTATTTTAAATTTATTTATTCATATATTTAGGAATCTTTTACATACCAACTGCATCAACTATCCACTATTACTCAGCTTATTTGTTTAATTGCCTCTGTTGGCAGATTTCGGACCGGATTTATTAAATAATTTTCATAACTATTTTTCACCCATTTTTTTCCTGCTAATAAGTTCTCACCGATGGGTATTTTTTCACCCATTTAAGCAAATCAAATTATACCCATTGTTTGACATTTACGTGTGGTGTTGAAAAATGCGTATTTTTTCACCCATTAATGGGTTTTAGCCAGTAACCATGTAGGATAGGGTTGACAGGTCCCTGGGTTAATACAATCTGTGCAACACTCCCGTTTCATTTTACTCAATTTTTGAGTGCAATTGTATGCTGTCGCAGGGATGAACGTTGATATTGCGGTACATTAGAGCAGCATGATTAAAAACTATGATCATCTGGACTACTCTTACCAATTGACCATTCACTCCCGTTTCATTGTACTCATTTTTTGAGTACAGTTGTATACTATCGCTTTTTCTCACACGGAAATGTTACTCAACCTTCGTTAAAAAGTGGATCAACTCAATTTTTGAGTAGGCCCACTTTTTAAAAAAATTGAGTAACATTTCCGTGAGAGAAAAAGCGATAGTATACAACTGTACTCAAAAATTATCACTGGTTATCGACCAGATAGAACTTCCACGAGCTCAACGAAACGAGTCAGACGTCGACAGAATTTTGCAGTTGTGTGTGTGTGTGTGTGTGTGTGTGTGTGTGTGTGTGTGTGTGTGTGTGTGTGTGTGTGTGTGTGTGTGTGTACAATTCACCTCCCACTGACCGGCAGTGCTTTTATGGAAGAAATTTGTCTGCACCTATTTTTGACATTATGCTATCTATAGGTGCAAACACTTTTAGCCCTGGAGATAAAAGGTGATGGCTCTATTGCAGTTCCAACGACCCATTTCGTGAATGCCTGTTTCTACACGTACATTCAGAGGTCGCTATCATATGCAATAAGCCCCGCATGAATACACCCATATATCAAATGGATATATGAGATACAATCACACTTCCAGAATCAAAATTCTGGATTATATATATATATATATATATATATATATATATATATATATATATATGTATATATATATATATATATATATATATATATATATATATATATATATATATATATATATATATATATATATATATATATATATATATATATATATATATATATATATATATATATATATATATATATATATATATATATATATATATATATATATTAATGTATATATATTTATATATATATATATATATATATATATATATATATATAAAAATTTTATATATTTATAAACATACATGGAAGTTCAACCGTATTTTCAGCTTAGAAGACTTTTTCAAGAGGCTTCTTCTCACCTCCGATCACGTAATCTCACCCAAGTAACCACGAGGCTATAATAGCATGCATATATAGGGCATATGTATTACGTCTAGTGCATCATAGAAGTTGGATTAAAGCTGAAAAGGGCCCCACTAACATCGAACTAATGCTATATCTTTTGTAATGCCATAAGACATGGCTAAAGTAGCATTATTGCATTGGTAATGCATCACTACTTTTTCAAGCTTATTTAACGCTTTATTACTTGACAAGTGTTGAACTGATGCAATCCCGCATTATCGATGTTGATTTTGGGTTGAATAAGCGTAATAATATAATGCTTGTGGTTACTTGGGCACTTATCAACAGACGTACAACTCGTGGTGAGACGCAGTGTGATTGACCTGAAGAAGCTCGAAGCTTAATAAAAATTAACTAATATCCTATTAAGCGTTTTTCTATGAAAACACGTTGTAATTTTCATATACTGAACAGAGATGATGATTTCTGTGTGTTTTGATTCTATTTGAGCTACTGATGAAGGTTTTATTGAATATTGTATGTTATAGAAAGAAGCTTTAAAAAAGATAGAAAAATATAATCTCTCCCAAATTCTACTATAGTATGGCGTAAATTTAACTTAAAATTTTTCCAACTTCTTAGAACATAGCAAGCTGGCAAAAGTTAAAAATGAATGACTTTTTGTCGAAAAACGATTATTTACTAAAATTTGTAATTCTCTCAGTAGGTTTTGAGGCTAGACAAAAAATATGTTCTACAAAGTTATTTATAATAATAATTACTACAACTTTGCTGAACATATCATTTCACGATATTGGCTCATAAAAAAGTTCGAGTATAGAATTATCTCAAATTGTAATATTTTGCCCACTATATCACAACATATTGCGAGTAGTTGAACGGATTGGAGATAAGGGAAGCATTGGGTATAGGACCAAGTCTCTCCCGGTTGGTACCAAATTAATAAGCGTAGGAATCAATAGAATCAATATCAGTTACTAATGCTATGAGGGGTCACCAACCGGAGTGGCGGCCCAACTTGTCTTATCTCTATTTGTAGGATATCCACAGAAAAGAGGGCATGCCTATATGACCACGAAGCTGGAGGAATCCTCATTCATCCGGAGGCATAATGGTTATCAAGAGCATACAAAACCAGGACAAGAACGATAAGGACTTGAATAAGAAGGAAAGTAAACAGAAAAGGAAAGAAACAACGAAGATTGGTAAGAATGTTACAGTTTTACTTATTATATACATAAAACCATACCATGAATTTTGATTCTGGAAGTGTGATTGCATCTCATATATCCATTTGATATATGGGTGTATTCATGCGGGGCTTATTGCATATGATAGCGACCTCAGAATGTACGTGTAGAAACAGGCATTCTCGAAATGGGTCGTTGGAACTGCAATAGAGCCATCACCTTTTGTCTCCAGGGCTAAAAGTGTTTGCACCTATAGATAGCATAATGTCAAAAATAGGTGCAGACAAATTTCTTCCATAAAAGCACTGCCGGTCAGTGGGAGGTGAATTGCACACACACACAGACACACACACACACACACACACACACACACACACACACACACACACACACACACACACACACACACACACACACACAAAACTGCAAAATTCTGTCGACGTCTGACTCGTTTCGTTGAGCTCGTGGAAGTTCTATCTGGTCGATAACCAGTGATAATTTTTGAGTACAGTTGTATACTACCGCTTTTTCTCTCACGGAAACTTTACTCAATTTTTTTAAAAAGTGGGCCTACTCAAAAATTGAGTTGATCCACTTTTTAACGAAGGTTGAGTAACATTTCTGTGTGAGAAAAAGCGATAGTATACAACTGTACTCAAAAAATGAGTACAATGAAACGGGAGTGAATGATCAATTGGTAAGACCAGTAGTCCAGATGGTCATAGTTTTTAATCATGCTGCTCTAATGTACCGCAATATCAACGTTCATCCCTGCGACAGCATACAATTGCACTCAAAAATTGAGTAAAATAAAACGGGAGTGTTGCACAGATTGTATTAACCCAGGGACCTGGCAACCCTATCCTATTTACTAGCGTTTGACAGTATGCAACATATCGCGGGCCTTATTTAGGCCCATCTGACGTTTGTTACTACGGGTACGAACGGCAGTATTGTTTACAATTATTGAAACTTTTGACGTTTGGTTGTAAGAGATGTTAGCTACAGGAGAATGACAGCCCACCAGCTCCCTGTATTAACCTCAATTTTTTGATAGTCCAGGGAGCTTGTTTATAGACATCATCGTGCAATGATCTATAGTACGTTTATAATATAGTCACTAGATTCATAGTCTGGCGGATACAACAACGGGAGCCAATTTTAACTGTCAGCTGGCGGAGCCAATCGAGCACATCTCGAGAAATTCATGTTAAGCGCCTAAAAGCCATTTGTAAACAACGTTGATTTCTCACAAATTACGAGAATCCCACTATATCCTGCTACTCCATATGGTAGAACTAACATTCTTCAACCACATGCTGCTTTCATTCCACGAGAGTGATTTAAGATTCAAGAGAAATCGATATTTAAAGTCATTGTTAACAAATGGCTTTTAGGCCTTTAACATGAATTACTCGAGATATGCTCGATTGGCTCCGCCAACTGACAGTTCAAATTGGCTCCCGGCGTTGTATCCGCCAGACTATGAATCTAGTGACTATAGTTTATAAGTGAGCGGTTTATGAAACCGGATTTGCCATTTGCTTCGAACACAACGCGACACATCATGGATGAACTTCAGGGTTAAGTGCGGCATGATGCTGCAAAAAATATACTCATGTATGAAGTTCGCATATTGCAATTTAGTTCGGAATTTCGCATTAATCTATTTTATAGTAAGAGAAAACGTCGCAGGGCAAGATTTCGTTAATTGTTTTATTTGTTCGGCGTTTTTTCAGCAATCGGCGATCGAATCTCATATCTCAAAATTTGCTAGTATTGAAATAAGATGGGTCGGCTAGTTGAATGCTTTCTGAAACCATCTGTTCGATGACGTCGACGTCGGTTCGTCCAGTAACCTTCGATGGTACCAGGTAATCAACTGAAGCATGGAAATCGCTTCCTTGAAACTATAATTCCACTTCGAATCTGTTGCGTGTCAGACTTGTTACGTTGTTGATGCCAGAAAACGGAAAGTTAGCACGCTTCTTCCATATTTCATGGGTGTTGGCCATGTCTTCAACAATGGAGTTTGCTTGGGACCCATTATCCAGTAAAGCGCGGCATAGGTTGTTTTGGGTTTTTTTTCCGGCGGCAAGCAAGACGAGCACAGTTAGCAGCAGCAATGTGTTTGGATAGTGGGCTTTTCGATGTGACAGGTTGTCGCTATGTTAGGTTCTGATGTATCAGTTGTTAGTTGAACCGGATCTTTCAGTCGATTCAGTCGTTGCGATGATTGGCTTGGATTCCTGGTTTAGGCTCGAGCAATCGTGTGTGATGTCGCTTCTGTTATGGCTTAGCAGGAAACTCACAAAAGGATGCACTTGCGGTTACACGCACTCGGAAGTCAACATATATCCGTAAATTTAGAGCGTCGCGATGTTTTCTTTGCGAAACTTGTTGTTTGCGTCCATCTTCATATTTGAGTTTGCATTCGCACCGTGTACGTAACATATGGTATACACACTCTATCTATTCGGTTCATTTGCTGATGATTCAAAGTTTCCTGACTTTTTCAGCTGTTTGAAAACTCAGTACAAATTTACCGATCTCAGTAAGAAAAACTAGGTCTAGGTCATACACACAAGTACACATTACACACACTCAATCATTCACACACAGAACGTAAACAATGTCAAATCAGCAGGTTGCGGTGAGTTTAGGTATAGTATAGAAGAAATAATATTTCTTGTTCAGGATGTATCAGCGCATGGTCCCATCCTCGGTCGAAAGCTTCATAAATCACAAAAAAATGGTGTGCTCTATCATGTAAGGAGTGTATCGAATATAAGCTATCCACATACATTTGCGTTGTACGCATGTATTTGCGATGGTTTTTATGCTCTGAACGCTGCATGCTGTGAGTTTGACTGTCAGCTTTCTTTTGGTCACTTGTTTGTGCGGTTCAAATTCTGCGTTTTCAAAATGTCGCGTATTGAAAAGGAAGTGAAAATTAAGGTTCTGGACACATGGGTAAGTGAGAAGGGTATTACTATGAGAAAATTGGCGAAGCGGTTTGGAATTCATCATGCAAGTATTAAAACCATCATTAATAAGTTTGGGGAACACTATTCTTTGGATGAGCTACCAGGAAGAGGCCGAAAATCCGGTTCTTCCAACCCGAAACTGGAGCAGAAAGTGGTATCTCTAATCATGAAGAACAAATCAATGTCAATACGTGATTTGGCCAAACACGCACGAACGAATGTCGGAATGATCCAGCGTATCAAGAGGCGAAACCATCTGAAGACCTACAAGAAGCAGAAAATCTCGAAACAAAGTGCAGAACAGAAGAAGCGAGCAGCAACAAGGGCCCGGAAATTGTATTCGCGTCTTTTGCAGCGTCCGGGTGCATGCGTTTTGATGGACGATGAGACCTATGTAAAGGAGGACTCAAAAACCCTTCCAGGTCCACAATACATTACTGCCGTCGTTGGGGAGGATGTGAGCGATGCGGACAGGTCGATTCAAGTGGAGAAATTCGGTCGAAAGGTACTGGTATGGCATGTTCCTGGTATGTTCCTGTGGTTTGAAGTCAACCATTTTTTATACTACCGGAACTATAAATGCGGAAATCTATCGATCTGAGTGTCTCCAGAAGAGATTGTTGCCTTTATATAAGAAGCATAGTACACCTCCGCTGTTTTGGCCGGATTTAGCGTCGGCTCACTATGCCAAAACCACTCTCAATTGGCTTGCGGAAAATGGTATAGATTTCGTTGAGAAAAATATGAATCCACGAAATTGCCCTCAGCTTCGACCCATCGAACGTTACTGGGCAATCGTGAAGAGGGTCTTCAAGAAGACGCAGTAAGGCAGCTGGGAACATGCAGGAGTTCAAAAAAATTTGGGCTCAAGCGTCCAAAAAATGCGATGCAACACCTGTCCGGAACTTGATGAAGAGCATTCGATTGTAATGCAATTTCGTATGATTTGGTTGTTTTTTATTTTTTCAACACTTTAGTTGTTCCAAATTAATCAATAATTACATTTCATGTTAATCTAGGTGCTCCAACTACTACCGTAATTAATCAACCTTAATTGTTAAAATATATTCTAATTTTGTTTACATTGTGCATGCTTTAGCAGTTTAGTATTTTAAACAGGTTTTAATGCCTGTGTGTCAGTATAACAATAATAATCTTAAAACTAAAAAAACAGACATTAATTTCAATTAAGCATAAAGGGAAATAATCATTGCAAAAGAAGTTTGCAACGATTTTTGTCTGAAATTATTAATTATTTTGCTCGGACATTTGCTCTAAAGTCTCAACATTCGAAATTCTATGTACTTCGTTAGTACTGTACCAAGAAGGCAGCTTCAAACTCATCTTCAGAACTTTGTTCTGAATCCTTTGAAGTGTTTTTTTACTGGTAGCACAACTTGACAATATTGGAAGAGCATAAAGCATGGCCGGTTTTAAAAATTTGTTTAAATATTAGTAGTTTGTTCTTCAGACAAAGTTTTGATTTTCTGTTTATAAGAGGATATAAACATTTTATATATTTATTACATTTGGCTTGAATGCCCTTAGTGTGGTCTTTGAAGTTTAAGTTTTGATCAAGTACCAGACCAAGGTATTTCATTTGACTTGACCAAGAAATTGGAACACCGTTCATAGTAACTATGTGACTACTACTAGGTTTCTAAAAAGAAGCTCTAGGTTTATGTGGGAATATTATAAGTTGAGTTTTGGAAGCGTTGGGAGAAATCTTCCATTTCTGTAAATAAGAAGAGGAAATGTCTAAACATTTCTGCAGTCTCCTGCAAATGACACGAAGGCTTCTTCCTTTAGCGGAAATGCCTGTGTCATCGGCAAACAAAGATTTCTGACAACCCTGAGGCAAATCAGGGAGGTCGGAAGTGAAAATGTTATATAATATCGGTCCATGAATACTTCCCTGAGGAACTCCAGCTCTAACAGGTATTCGATCAGATTTGGAATTCTGATAATTTACCTGCAGAGTTCTGTCAGTTGAATAATTTTGAATTAATTTCATAATATAGAGCGGAAAATTAAAGTTTTTCAATTTAGCAATCAAACCTTCATGCCAAACACTGTCGAATGCTTTTTCTATGTCTAGAAGAGCAACTCCAGTTGAGCAGCCTTCAGATTTGTTTGTACGTATTATGTTAGTAACTCTTAAGAGCTGATGAGTAGTTGAATGGCCATGGCGAAATCCAAATTGCTCATCTGCAAAAATTGAGTTTGTATTGATGTGAAGCATCATTCTATTCAAAATTATCTTTTCCAAAAGTTTACTTATTGAAGGAAGTAAACTTATTGGTCTGTAGCTAGAAGCTTCAGCTGGATCTTTCTCGGGCTTCCAAATTGGAACAACTTTGGCATTGTTCCATTTGTCAGGAAAATATGCCAAATGAAAACATTTATTAAATAATTTTACCATGAAAGACAAGGTACTCACTTGGAGTTTTTTAATGAGTATATAGAAAATTCCATCATCACCTGGAGCTTTCATATTTTTGAACTTTTTAATTATAGATTTTACTTCTTCCAAATCAGTGCCCCAGGGTTCATCAAACATATTTTCCCGGGAGGAAATATTCAGATAATCACGAGCAATCTGATTCTCAATAGGACTAGTAAGACCCAAACTAAAATTATGGGAACTCTCAAACTGCTTAGCAACTTTTTGAGCTTTTTCCACATTTGTTAACAATATTTTATCACCTTCTTTGAGCGCTGGAATAGGCTTTTGAGGTTGCTTCAAAATTTTGGAGAGTTTCCAAAAAGGTTTGGAACTCGGGTCTAATTTTGACACATTATCTTCAAATTGTTTGTTCCTCAGGGCAGAGAAGCGTTTTTTTAATTTGTTTTTGCAAAACTCGTCAGATAATCTTCATGGCGGGATCGCCTGTTCTTTGATATTGTCTTCTACGGATATTTTTCAGACGGATCAAAAGCTGAAGATAGTCGTCAATTATAATTGAATTGAACTTTACCTCGCATTTTGGAACTGAGACAGCTATTGCTTCGACTATAGAAGTAGTCAGAGATTCAAGAGCATCATCAATATCATTTGCAGTTTCCAAAGGAATGTTAGGATCAAAGTTATATTCCATGAATGTTTGATATTGGTTCCAATCAGTTCTATGGTAATTGCAAGTGGAACTGTTGGGATAAGGAATTATTTCTTGGGATATTTCAAAAGTTACTGGCAGGTGATCCGAACCGAAGTCAGCATGGGTAACCAATTGGCTACAAAGTTGGCATGAATCAGTTAAGATCAAATCAATAGTTGAGGGGTTTCTTGCAGAAGAAAAGCAAGTTGGACTGTTTGGATATTGTATAGTATAATAACCCGCAGAACAATTATCAAATAGTATATTACCATTGGAATTGCTTTGAGCATTATTCCATGAACGGTGTTTTGCATTAAAATCACCAATAATGAAAAATTTGGACCTATTACGGGTTAGCTTCTGAAGGTCACCCTTGGGAAGATTCTTTTGCTATCCTACGCATTGAAATGGAAAATAGGCAGTTAATAGTGAAATTTGACCAAATTTTGTTTCAACAGAAATCCCCTAAGTTTCAAAAACCTTGGTATCAAATGAAGAAAGAATTTGATGTTTGATACGCCTATGAACAATTATGGCTACGCCACCACCTGGACTATCAAGACGATCATTGCGGTATACAAAATAATTAGGATCCCTTTTCATTTTATTACCAGGTTTAAGAAAAGTTTCAGTTACAACGGCAATATGCACGTTATGAACTCGTAAAAAGTTAAAGCTCGTCTTCATTATCTTTAAGAGATCGAGCATTCCAATTTAAAATATTCAGTGTCTTAATACCCATTGCTAAATTTCAGGGTCATGACAATATTGTTTGGAAATTTCATACCAGTTTGAATTGCGTCAAACATGGGGTTTGTATTTAACATACCATTAATCATATCGATCAATGATTTCTGTAAGAAATCCATTTTAGGAGCGGTTATGCTACCTAAGTCAAAATCTTCAATTCAAAACATTTTTGTTGGAATTTTGATTTCTACCGGCTGTAACAGCACCGTAGGTATTTCTATTACCCAGCTGTACATTGTTAGCAGCAGGTACACGCAAAAAAAGTCGCAGTAGAAACTACCATTTCGAGGGTTAAATTAAGCGCAATCACCAACAATTTTCAGCTGACAATAAATGCGTTTGATTTTACCATGCCTGCGATTAGATCAACCATGGTGCGGTTGATATCAATATGAGGTCTGTCAAATATACCACAAATGTTGAAGGTTTTACCATAAACGTAGTAAATTGGACTGAAATTTTATGGTAGTTTTAAAGATAGGCATAGTCGGTTGAAATGGTAGTTTTTACTACAAGAATTTTTTCTGTGTATGATTGGAGAATTGAAAGCATGTGCACTGTTTGTACTTACGGGTACATTTGTACGTCGTTGACCATTGTTAACAGCAGATAGCAGTGGAAAATTTGACGGTTTGGCATTGTTCGTACCCATCGGCACAAACGTAGGATTTACTCCTCGATGACCGTTGTTAACAGCCGAAGAATGGGTACCTGGTCGGGAACGCGAAGCGGTCCCTACCTGATGCTTAGTACGAGAATGTAAGATCGCTTTGCGAGTCTTGCATTCCCAAAAATTGGATTTGTGGTTTCCACCACAATTTGCGCATTTAAAATTTTTAGGATCCTTCACAGGACAGCTGTCCTTGGCGTGAGAGAAATCGCCACAATGCATACATTTGGCATCCATGTGACAATTTTTTGTCCCGTGACCCCATCCCTGGCATTTACGGCACTGGGTGAGCAGCTGTAAATTTCCTCTAGCCTTCCTAAAGTGTTCCCACTTTACTCTGACATGGAGCATAAGACTGGCTTTTTCTAATGCCTTAAGGTTATTCAGTTCATTTGATTTAAAATGAACTAAATAACATTCATTAGAAATCCCTTTGCGAGAATCGCCAGGTTGGGATTTCATTTTCAATTTTTATTAATTGAACTGGTGTAACTCCAAGTAATTTAATTAATTCTTTTTTGATCTCGTCCAGGGATTCACCACTGGCCAGACCTTTTTGGACAACCTTGAACATACGTTCATTTTTGGTGTCATACGTAAAAAATTTGATGCCTCTTTGAGTAAGATACTCGAGGACAAGTTTGAAACCGATCAAGGTTTCAGCCAGAACACGGCATTCACCCCGACGACCAATCTGAAACGAAAATTTTGAATCTTTAATGAAATTAGTGAGTTCCTTACGGAGACCATGAAAAGCAGAAGTTGTTACCACAATAGGTGGTACCTTTTCTTTCCCTACATTAATTCGGGAATGTTTTAAATTTTGCCTGACTGACGGATCATTCTCATCATCGGTAAGAATATCATATTGATTGTTTAAATCAATATCATTATAAGGGGAATCACGAGATTGCCCCTTTCTTTTGCGTTTTGGCGCCATATTCTCCAAAACGAGTACCTATACGATTTCTTTAAGAATCTGAGGGACCGAAAAGGAATTTTAAATTAGGAATTCAAACGTTTTCTCCTAATCAACTTCCAAGCAGATTCTACAAGAATCCGAAGGGTCGAAGAGGAATTTTCCAAACCGATATTGAAGTCGGATTACCTCGCGTAGGGTCCAGACAAGGATCGAAAAGGAATAAGGGTAAATTAAATAAAGAAAGCAGGTAATGTTTAGCACTGAAAAGTGCTGTTTAATTTTGTTGTAGCTTTAGGTAGCAAGAATACTTCCTTTAGCAAAAATAAAATAGAACCGCACGGCATGAGAGCTCGATGTGGACTGAGATTTGGTTTGGTTTCATTTCTCGTAATGGATCATGATTTGGTTTCATTTCTCGTAATGGATCATAACTTGGAGAAAAAAATGCAACATTTGTCGTGGGCAAAAAAGCAACACATCTTTTCGCTTAGAAAAACTCAATGTGTGCGTGAGGTTGTGCAGTTGATTAGTAGTAGTAAATTCAATGGCTCACAAAAAAGGATCTCGATCCGCAACTGAAATTCGAACCGCGGCCGTCAGCGTGACGGCTCTTAGTTGTAACTATCTTGCCACCTTTACAAGTTGAGGTGTTTGGAATAAAAGCCCTAGAGTTGCTTCGAGGCACTCAACGTTACAACAATGAAGCAAATGTCGGTCGCACACGCTTTCATAAAGCACATGGTGACTTGATGAGAGGGAGATGGGAGTGTGATGACGAGAAATAAAAATAGAACACTTTTTTAGGACAGCGGAATAGCAACAGTGGCAAATGGCGTAGCGGCATTCTGTGTCATTGTTTCACCCATATTGAGTAGTTGTTGACGGTTAAACAAAAACCCAACGGTTGCTGCGACTGTTGACGCACTAAGCACACAGCGATAACTGCTTGCACACACTTGTATGGCTTTGTTTATACCATAAAAAGCTTTGTGGGTCATGATGGGCAAAATTGCCTTTTCAGAATCATGCGGATTTTCCTAGTTATGATTGCAAAAACTGCTATTGCATTTTTTACTACAATTTCAATTTTTGGGTGTACAGACTCGAGTCCAAAATTCTCCATGGTGGTATATACATCGTGTCCAATTTATTCTTATACACTTTTGCCTTGCATTGTTGTCGTGCAATTACTCAACATGCTTCACGTATGCGTTGGTGTAGTTTTGCACTATGTTTATACAAACGCGTTTTGATTATGTCCGATGGTTTTTATTTATTTATTATACACCATCTTCGACTCTGTCGTACAGACTGATTACTTAGAGTTACTTAATCTAAACCTTTATTTCTAGCACAAAACACATTTTTAGACAAAATAAAATCAAATTCGTTACAAACATCGTTAAAGGATCGCAAACACAAGTTAAAACAATTATTGAATCCGAAGTTCGTTCTGTGAAACGCAATTGCCAGTAATGGGGAGCTTCGGAAACGACGAGGAGGAGTGTTCCACGGAATAAGTTCTAGGAGTTCGGACAATCCACATGGCACATTATGAGGTTGAAGATGAACAGCCATTGCAGTTTAATACGGCTGGCTGAGAGGGTTTCCAAATCAATCAACTTGCATCGGTCGGGATAAACGGGAAGGTTGACTGGATCATTCCATGGGAGCCGAATGCAAACCTCATGAAACTTTTCTGAACCCGCTCAATTGTAAGAGTATGCGTGAAATAAGATGGAGACCACCCCGGTGAGGCGTATTCTAAGATTCTGCGAGCCACCAGACTAGCGAGCGTCTTCAGGCAATAAACGTCAGTGAAGCCTGAAGTATGACGACGTATAAATCCAAGTACAGTGTATGCTTTAGCAATAACGATGCTCATGTGCTCATTGAACCTCAGCTTCGAATCAATCGTAACACCCAGATCACAGATAAAACTTACAGGACAACTTTGCACTTTTGGTTGTTTGTGCGCATGCCGTTGTCACCACACCAGGTAAGCAAACGGTTTATATCCTCCTGAACTTCAACACAATCGGCGGGGCAAATAATCACGCGGAAAAAATTCAGACCATCGGCGAATGAAAGTTTTGACGATGAAAGCAGTTCACACAAGTCATTCACATAAATAATAAAAATAAGAGGGCCGAGAACAGTGCCCTGGGGTACTCCAGATGGTATGTTGAATGTCCTGGAACGCACTGAATTCACAGTTACGAAAGCATCGCGATTAAACAGGGACGAATAGAGCCATTCAGTGATCCATGTTGGAAATCCTAGGCGGCTCATTTTTCCAATGATGAAATTGTGCGGTACTGAATCAAACGCTTTTGCAAAATCGATATAAACCGAATCCACTTGTCGCTTTGCTTCCAGTTCACGTGATATCGCTGAAACGTAGCACAGTAGGTTCGATGTTGTAGAACGGTGCTTCACAAAGCCATGTTGAGCAACGGAGATGATCGGTGCAACAGCTCTGTATAGTACTGCGTAAATTAGCTTTTCGAAAACCTTACTGAGAGTGCAAAGTATGGATACTCCACGATAATTTATGACACAAGTGTAACTTCCGGACTTATAGATCGGTACTATGGACGACGTTTTCCATGCAATTGGAAATGGTCTGTCCTGGAGTGAGCTGTTAAAAACTGCAGCGATGGGCATGGCAAGAGTAGTGGCGCAATTCTTCAAAAATACAGGGGGTAGGCTATCTGTTTCGGGTCCTTTCGTTGTGTCGAGATCTTCAAGAGGTTTCTGAACATCGTTCGTAGAAAACTGGATGCAAGCCATACTAATGTCATAGGACGGTATCTGTTCAAAGGAGTTCCGACGTTGAACGGGAGAAGCTTTACTAAACACGCTTTCAAAAAATATGGCAAAGAGATTGGCTGCTTCTGAGCAAGATTGAGAAGTAGTTCCATTGAAGTTGACAGAACCAGGAACCCCGCGACTAGCTTTCCGCTGCTTGATGTAATTCCAGAAGCAAGAAGGGTTATGCTTGATGGTTGTCTGATCCTGGATCAAATAGCTTTCATGCGTTGCCGAAAGGAGGGCTTTATACTCCGATTCAAGCTCGCGAAGTCTAGCTCTGTCGTACTCGTGTTTCGTAATGAAATATCGGTTACGCATCTTACGAAGATTGTTGCGATGGTTACGCAGATTGGGAGTCCACCACGGTTGGTTGAAAACTGAGATCGAAGCAGGTTTTTTTCGAGGAACATGGCGATAGATAACATCATAAAGTGATCCACAAAAAAACTGATAGCGTCTGGTCCACGGTACCGTCGTTCAATAATCGTTCCCAATAAATGTCCACTAGAATGGTGTTCACCAAGTCAAAATCGCAGAATCGTCAAACTTAAAACATTGATTTATGTTGTCAAGTAATGTTGGCGCATCGCTATCGTCAAGCAGTAAAACCATAGACTAACTCTAAAACCAGTAGGTTCCATACAAATACGATTTTTTTCTTGGCTCAGTCAGTACTAGTACATCGGTCCCAAGCTCGGTCCCAAGCTCAATAATGCGCCCCTAATAATGAACTCACACGAACACACTCTCAAATATTCTGTCAAAATAACACAGCAAATCAAAACAAAGGCGCAAATTTATACAGCAAGGTGCTGGCTTCAAGGTGTACTTTGGACCAAGGTGTTCTACAACAGTGACCCAATTTCAAATCGCTAGTTGCATATCGATTGTTGGTAAAACTACTGGTGCGTGGTGATTATCAATAGGCCACAGAGGCGACGATGGTGCAATTAAGTCAAGATATTCCAGGAAATTGGTAAATACTAGGTTCAAAAGTTTTCCATTTGTATTGACGAAACTATTAACCTGCCTCAAGCCATTTGTAAAGATTACTTCTGTGAAGTCCACCTCAGTATCTGTAGAGACGTTAGAAGGATCCATTTATGTCTTTATCGATTGATGTATTTATCGAGATTAGGAAGATTAAAGTCGCCGACAGATAAAATTATGTCATTCTCGGTCAAACGATATGCAACAAGTTGTACCGCACTTGCATGAGCAGTATATAACCAAACGTAGCTGAGAGATTTTTGTGCGCAAGCCTCTGTCATTCTGATAGTACGTGGAAAGAGTGCGATCGGGAACACATTTCTCCATGATAGGCGCATCGGATACCTGACGGTTTGATGGCATGCTAGGTGAGGCAATGTTAGATGTATTCGCTTCAGTGATAGATGGTTCAACAATTTCGATTGCCTCGTTTTCGGGGCCGGGATGGCTGCAGGTCGCTAGCAGGAGTGGCTCGACTGTGACGAGGGGATTTGGGGCTTCCATTTGACTTGCAGGCGTGCATTCCGGTGTTGTGACGTCTGTTGAAGGCTTGCTCGAAGAAAATATAACATTGTAAACGCTCGAAACGTGCGAATATTTGAGAGTGTGATCGTGCGAGTTCATTATGAGGGGCGCATTATTAAGCTTTGGACCGAGCTTGGGACCGATGTGCTAGTACTGACTGAGCCAAGAAAAAAATCGTTTTTGTATGGCTCCTACTGGTCTTAGAGTTAGTCTATGATTACATTCTCGTGGTTACTTGGGTAGCTGCTTCTAATCTTCTTCCTGTGGAGTTTCACTCAGGTTATGGACTTCATTTAGATGTTCTCAAGCGTTTTCTCCAGATATTCGGGATAATTCTTCTTGGTCTTGAGTTGATCTTGGTTTCTTCAATGAAATTTCTTCTTTTTTGGGAGTTGTTATCTGATCTTAAGATGAATTTTACGTAGCAGTTAATTTCTTATCCATTTGGATATTCCTGTGGATTTCCCTTTTAGTCTCCTTTGTTAACTGTCGGATTTCCTTTACATATTCCTTAAGGTTCCCATAGTATTTGAACAATTGAAAAAACTGCCACTGGATCGGTATTATTAGTTTTTGTCCTCAGGATCTTTGAATAGAACAGGTGTAAAACTAACTATACGTTTCGCTCGAATTCTTACTGTGTTACTTACAGTTACTTTCCTAACTAAATTTCTTCAGAACTTTCTCTAAAACGGTGATCGATTGATATCGGAGTTACGGTTTAGCATCTAGCCAAGTGAGGGGTTAAGTTTTCATTAAAGCGAGTGTAGTGAATTATCCGAGAACTAACTTGGGCGTACCATCTGCGGTTTTATTATAATGATGGCGTGGATTTGATTTTGTTGTTCTTGTAACAACCCAGCAACTGTGGTATTGAATAATTGAATGATCAGTACCATCTTAAGTGATTATAATATGAAACTTGATAAAAAAAACTGAATGTTTATGACAAAATCTTTAGTACTCATTTCGCCCACATGCCTCTAATATCCCTTATAATACAACAATACTAATAATCAAAATTTAGAATTATAATAAACAATAAATAGATTATTCTAGTTTTAGGTCAGTTTTGGGTTGTCAGAGATTTTTTGACGTGAGTAGTCTTCTTAAATAGGCTTCTAAAAACAACTCTCCGAAATGTGTTTTCGAAAGAATGTCATTCAATCATAAATATTCTCTCATTATTTTGTCATTCAACTAGCAACACATCAAATGAAAAGACGGTTTTAATAATGGAGAACCTGTTCTGCAATAGAGCAATAACTGAAAAGTTTGACTTGAAGGGATCCCTTCGAAACAGACTGGTTGATCCAATCAGGCAGTCAGGTGAAATAGTACTGATGGATGAAAACTTGATGCAAAGTAATACTGCTAACAGCTCCTCCTACTGTAATGTACTAATTTGTTTTACTTTTAGTGTCATGGACAAACCCGTTATATATATTAACTCACAGCAGAACCGTCTTGAAGCAAGCAATAGAAAGAGATGCTTCATTTTTAGAGAGGAATCGAGTGATGGACTATTCTCTGTTGGTTGGATTGGACAACAAAGAACGATTGCTCGTTGTTGGAATAATTGGTAAAGATATAGTATTCATTTAGTGAAGTATAATTGAGATTGATGTATTTTGGTTTAGATTACATTCGAACTTTTACTCTGGACAAGAAGGTGGAATCCCTTATAAAACATTCAGTCAGTTCCTTAAGTCACGGAAAACCACCAACGGTAATAAAACCAAAAGATTACAAAACTCGGTTCATTGAAGCGATGGATAGGTTTGTTTTAGAATCAAATTATTTGAAAAATTAAATTTACATAAATCGTTTTCTCTTCTTTCAGATACTTTCTCGCGGTTCCTGATAGATGGGAAGGATTAGCAAAAAATAGCTACCTTCAATATTCCTCATGCCGATAGCATTATTTGTGTTGTTTTTATTTTATTTTAATATACAGGCATGTTACTTTAAAAATAAATCCTTTTGAACACTCAAAATAAATAACACGTGCATGCTACATGAAAACATAAAAATCAAGCATTACGAACGCTTGACATATGTACTTTCAATCGGAGGCCTGGGGAGCCAAGTGTTATGTATCATTGGGCTCAGCTCGTCGAGTTCGAGAAATATCTGTTTGTGTTTTTATGTACAGGGTAAAGGGGAATTTCTGTCTCTCAGTCAGTCATAATTTCAATTTTCAATGCATATCCTGTTTGGTATATCTTAACTAATCTTAATTTAGTTCAGCTCAAAACTCCCTTTGCCTTAATTGCCAGCCGTATTACCGTTATACGCATAACTGTCCCATGTTCTATGGGGTTCCTTATATACATGGGACAGTTATGCTTATGACGGCAACGTATGCGTTGTTGGAAAGCGTCACAGGCATGTCATTTTATATTTTCACCAAACGTTTCTTAAATGTTTTTACGGTTAGTCCTTTGGTATTGCCTAGTTTGCCCATCATTAGAAGTCATCATTGCTTAGTAGTCGAGAGGATTCAAATCAGGTGCTGAGGCAGGCTCACATCAAGCCTGTGTAGCTTTTGCCCGCCTGGTGAGACTGCAGAGTCTTGTTGAAAGAAGTATGGTGCATTCTTCTAGTGTTTCTTAACGAAGAAACCCTACAAGAATGCACAAAAAACATTATCGATGTAATATTTACTGTTGATTATAACACCAGGTTCAATGAACAGCAATGGAACCTTCAAAGTTTGGGAGAAACATTCCCAAACCATCCCCCTTGAAACATTCTAGAACCTTTGAACAACTAGTTTATCACGATGAAAGATGTGCTGCATACACCCGATCATTTTGTATTCGTCGGAAAACAGAAATTTGACAATCACCGTGCCTTGAGCATCATCCGAAAGCTTTCGATGCTAGCAATGTTCTGCTTTTCAAGCCGTGCACCCGTTCAATCCATGCACCCGTTGTTTTTTGTATGGATTAAGTCCAAGTTCGTCCTTCAAAATACTCCTGATCATTGATTGTGACATTTCCATTGTTTTACACGCTCAAACAACATCTCTTTCATTTGTATTACTGTCCCTTTTTTTCTTACGGAAGAATTACTCAATTTCCGTAAAAATTTAGTAATTTTTCCGTAAGAAAAAAAGTGACAGTAATACAAATGAAAGAGAGGCTGATTTGAGCGTGTATAAACACTGACAGGAAATATCAATCACCCTGTAAACACGTTTGTCTCCTCTTCCACCTTATTAATTTAAAGATAGAAGGACATCGGACATGGTTCTTCTATCAGGAAACATCCATTACACGCGTTGCTTCAGACACATGAGAAAACAACTCAGGAAGGGGGATTGGGTAGAATCGAGCCTTTTATAATGTGCTCTTGTACCCCCAGAGACCACAGATATGACTGACGGAAGTGAGTTGCTCGTGATCGCAATTCCATGTTTTTTTTCTCCGTTTACTGTCCAGCCTTACGTCGATTCCAATCGAGCTAGTGACCAGTAACTTGAGTATCTACCTGTAGAACATAAATATTCATCCTATCATATCGGCTGTGATGCATTAATAGTGTCATAATTTCTTATGATTATTACGATTTCTTTCATATGGACGCTATATTGTGGATTGAGTTCATTGTTTCATTATTGTTCAATCCGTCATTGCCACTCACTTGGATAAACCCCAACAAAACGCTTACTCATGCGGCTCTTACCATAATGGGTAAAGATAAACCTACGCTTGCTTTACCATTGGGATCCACCAGTAGTGAAAATATAAACAAAAAACGATCGCGAGAGGTTTGGACCAGACTGACGATAATGTGGAAAGCTTTGATCAGCTTTTAGTTCGTATAGGACAAATTATTGCTCAAGGAAATGCGAAGATTGAGAGGAAGATTGAGCCAACCAACGCGGCTCTTGTCACCGAAATTTCCTTCCTTCGTGCTGAAGTGAATCAACTTAAGATCGACTATGCTGAGGATTTCGATGGACTGAATGAGTGTCATGCTAAAACTGCTAAAAAAGTGCGGCAAAACAGAGATACTGGAAATAAGGTTTGGCAACACGGTCGAATGCAGCATACATCTGTTTTAAGCTCTTTACTTTTCCGATAATTCTATACCGTTCCTATGACAAAAAATCATCCGTGTCGGTTTATGTGAATCGTAAACAGTGTCTTCATCTCGATTCAATGTTATCCGTTCAGTGCTTGGTGGCGTGAATTTGTTTAAAGGCATTATTTAGGTGGCGTGAAATTGTCGTGTGATGCTTACATCGACATTTTTGTGCCTTAGTTTACGTTTGCTTGTGTACGAACCCTCACATACGCTCGTATCGATTCTGAATTGTACCCACAAGCAAAAAAGTGAAGCAGCTCGTTATTTTGAAGAGCTTTCAAACTTACAACATTGCGTCGCATTGTAACACTTGCAAAATACCGAGAAAATACATATCAAGGAATCATGCAAAATTTGTTCAAACACCGTGGATTCTGGAAGAGCAGTCGCCTATAGTGGATCATGTGGTTTGAGTTTTCATTTCACCTGCACAAGGATGACCAAATCACATTACTCGGCTTGGACGGCGAAAGTTGGACTGCTCTGGTTCTGCGAATCTTGTCGCTTGATTTTCGATCCAGCTGTCTACGACCGTGAAAAGACGATGATGAAAGCCTTACGCGAATTGCTGATTCGTACCGATTCAATGGACACTCGACTTGGAAACTATGGCGAAAACCATTGCAAGGTCAATAAGACACTCTATGAATATCATCCGAATTCCAAGTCAGCGAATCCTTCCGATCAAACCAATTCTCATCAAAGAATCCACGAGCTAACTCTGAACGATACCGTGGACGATCCTATCAACCGATCTAGGTCCTGCGAAGAGACTTCTTTTTTCGAAGTCTTGGACGAAATCGACAGTTCTATTGCCCATATTCCGGACAAATTTGTTGTTGGATGCAACAAACGTGTGCATATCATCTCCAGCGTTCAGCTGGCTCTGAAAGATCAAGAATAGCAACACCACGAATCGACATCTCGACACCAGCTGTTCCTACACGCCCCTCAAACACTCTGAACAGTGGCATTAGGGCGGTGTCACCGCGTAACGATGGAAATGTTACCAGTATCACCAATATCAACTCTGAAACCGAAGATCCACCACTGAGAGTAGCTAACGGTTCACAGCCTTCTAACGACGTTGAGTCTTTCTACGTCACCCCGTTTGAGCCAGATCAAAATGAAGATGTAATTAAGAAGCATGTTATGGACATCTCTAACGCAAACCCAGCCCTGGTTAAAGTAACTAAACTCGTTCCTCGTGGAAAGCAGATCGAAGATCTTTCGTTCGTGTCGTTCAAAATAACCGTATGCAAAACTGTATCGAGTGCGGTTGGCGACCCATTGCACTGGCCTTCAGGGATTTTGGTACGACTGTTCGAGCCAAACCAAAAAAACGGATCAGCTGTACGTCTTCCGAACTCGCAGTAAAACATCACCTTTCTTCTCCACACCCGGGACGCACAGAACTCAGCACTATGGAAGCCCCGGAGTCCTCCATCACAGTCCAGTCCATCCAGCCTGCGCTCATCAGTCATCCCGGTCCTGTGTTTGGGTCTGGTGAAAGGGGCTTCCAACCTGCGCTCTCAGGCAAGTACAAGCAAATTAAGAACATTATTCGCTCTGATGATGTCCAATCCAACAGATCAAGGAATGTTATCGGCAATTGCATCACTTCATTCACTCAACATCTACATCAAGCTTCGTCGTCATCGGAATCCTTCGTTCAGCACCCGGGATGCACGGCTGCTTGTCACACGAAGCCTCTAATCCCCTCATCTCAGTCGTGCCATTCCTGCCAGCGTTTAATAGTCATCCCGGTCCTGGGTTTGAGTGCGGTGAAGGGGTCTTCCAAACAGTCGTCACAGGCAAGTACACAATCAATACGAACAATATTGTACTTGAAAAATCCCACGTTTCCAGTCAACCACTGCATGCTGATCTTTTACCAACGGAAGCAACCATCATAGCGAGCCCAGTTGCAGCTGCTGCTGCTGCTGGGATGCAAAGGAAATCTTCTGAACACTTGATCTCTGTTTACTACCAAAATGTGAGAGGCATTCGTACCAAAATTGCTCAGTTACGATTGCTTCTCTCCAGCTGTGACTACGATCTAGTAATCTTCACTTGGCTTGGAGCAGATATCGATTGTGCTGAAATTTCGTCCGACTATACGTTTTACCGTTGTGATTGTAGTACATTGACTAGTCGGCATTCTCGTGGTGGAGGAGTGCTTATCGCTGTTAAATCTCACCTTGACTGTGAAGTTATTCCACTTTCGAATTGTGACCATCTCGAGCAAATCGCAGTCTGTGTAAGATTGATATCCAGGTCTTTTTACATTATCGCTATTTACCTGCCCCTAAAATCATGTGTCGACCATTATTCTGCTCATGCCAACGCAGTGCAACATGTAACAAATTTAGCATCATCAGCAGATATTATTATGTCTCTGGGTGACTTTAACTTGCCAAACTTGCATTGGCAACTGGATGAGGACGTGAACGGTTTCATTCCCCTGAATGTTTCTTCGAAACGATGTTTACTACTAGTTTGCAGCAAGCTAATCGATACACTAATGCAAACGGCAGACTTCTCGACGTTGTATTCGTTAGTTTTCCAGAGCGACTAGATATCATCGAACCTCCTGCACCACTTTTACCCGTTGATAATCATCACGTGCCATTTGTTTTGCTGTTTGATGAGAGCAATGGCTATTTAGTTTCAACGAATGAGTCAGACGACAATCTCTATTATGATTTCCACTGGTGCGATTTTGACCACACCTGTTACACCTGTACCAAGGCGTCACTGTTTTGCTCACATTCCTTCACACAATATCAACCTACCAGTCATTCAGTTTTCCCCAAATGAAGTTGTAGAAGCTATTGACAACCTTGACATCGATAAAGGATGTGGAACGGACGGTATTCCACCCCTAATGCTGAAAAAGTGTTCCAAAGAACTAGCGAGTCCAATTGCCTGTTTGATCAACCGATCGCTTTACGAATGGACGTTTTCGGCAGCTTGGAAAACAGCTTTCATCGTGTCTATTCACAAGTCTAGCAACAATAATCAAGTATCGAACTATAGTGGCGTATCTATACTGTGCTGTCTCAGCAAAGTGTTTGAAAGACTGGTGCACAATGATTGATACAACATGGCATCTCCAATCATCTTTGATGGCCAGCATGGTTTTATGAAACGTCGTTCACTGTCACGCGAAGTCGAAGCGAGGCGACAAGTTGACGCGGTGTACGTTGATTTCGCGAAAGCCTTCGACACTGTTCCTCATATTCTAGTCGTCGAAAAACTGAGACACATAGGTTTTCCAGATTCAATCACGGAGTGGCCCTAGTAGCACACTTGTTGCCATTCAGTTGAGATAACATAAATATGACTTGTTAAGTCATAATCAAGTTGCTACAACTAATTATGATCGCAGTGTGCTACTTGGGGGATTTCTTCGTACCTAAGTGATCGTACTGCATACGTCGTGATCAACTCAGCCAGATCCCACACCTTCAGCATCACTTCTGGTGTACCACAAGGAAGCGTTCTGGGGCCACTATTATTCAACCTTTTCATCAATGACCTGTATTCGCTGCTTTGTTCGTTCAAGCTGTCGTTCGCTGACCTAAAATTTTATCGTGTCATTGCTTCTCTTGCTGACTGCGCAGCCCTACAAGAAGATATTGACGTAATGTTGACCTGGTGTGGCAACAACGGAATGCGAGTAAACAACAACAAATGTAAAATCATTTCTTTCGGGCGATGCCATAACCCTATTCTTCATGAATACAAAATGGAAACAACAACACTCACATTCAACGAGCACATCAGTACTATGACTGCCAAGGCTTTTTCTGTTTTGGGATACATTCGCCGTCACGCGTCTGACTTCACCGATATCTACGCCTTGAAAACACTCTATTGCGCGTTGGTTCGTAGCATCCTTTAGTACGCTGCCCGGTTTGGTCTCCATACCACGTAGTACATGTTCTGACGATTGAACGGGTGCAGAAAAAGTTTTTACGTTTTGCGCTGAGACAACTGCCTTGGAACGACCCCGTCAATTTTCCTCCCTATTTAGACCGATGCAGGCTCATAGGATTGGAGCCACTGTCAGATAGACGAGTTACGATGCAGCGGATATTCGCCTTCGATGTAATTACGGGAACTATAGACTGCACTGAACTGCTCACACAGATTCCGTTCAACATTCCTGCTCGAAGGTTCCGGAATTCTCCGTTATTTGTAGTTCCATATCATAGAACAAACTACGGCTATAATATCCCGCTAGGTTCATGTCTTCGCTCATTTAATGTTGTCTGTGATGAATTTGATTTTAATTTGTCAAAAAACGTTTTTAAAAATGGGATTAGTAGTAATATATAGTTTGTAAGTTAAATAATTCAGTCTGTGCGTCAATTCGAATTACGCCTCGGCTCTGCCGGTCTTCGATTTGGAGGCCGAAAATGAACCCTATCCTGCAGTCATTCTTATATTCCTTCCTAAATTATCTCCATGATTCCTTTCCCTTGATTTCTTGTTTCCATCCTTCCTAAAAGTTAAAACTTTACGTGATGAGGGAATCGTCACAGGTGAGGTTCGTCGGTGTACAGTTGGTACTGCTGTTGGTCCTGTTGTTGCTGCTGTAGACGTTGTTGCAGATGATGTCGCCCGCCCTATTTGGAAACAGGTAGGATTTATTTTATTAGCTTATCAGATATTTTTCAATCTGTAGAGTATACTTGTTATGGGGTCTATGGTATTTGAAGCCTGTAACTATTGAAAAACAATAAACAACTGTTTCCCCTAACCTGATGGCAGTGCAAGTCTGAAACTCGGCGGTTGTTTTCTTACTCAGTCACTCCACCGGAAACTCGTAACAATAGCGAATTCGTTTTTGAACATAGGCTGGAACCAACCTGCGATACCCGAAATAATTATCAGTGCAAACCTCAACAGGATACGAGCTTAAAATAAAGACAAACACATCCACGTTTGGCACACAATAACCTGATGATTTGCGCTCATCATGGTTGACGCTAAATATTGGCCGACGTGCTTTTGCACATGTGTTTGAGGATTTGTTAAGCGACACAAATTTCCAAATCCAAAGTTCGGATGCCGTGTTGCATCGGTATCCGGACTTTTTGTTCTTTATGAATCTGGATACTTCAAATCACAAACTAGCATGCAGTTGTGAGCTTGTAAATTTGTCAGAATAGCGAATTAGCGATAAATCTGAGAGGGTTGATTCGACTACATAAGTTCGTCAGATAAAGCGCGAATGAGCTTCAGCTTAATGAACAACTGAATATTGTGTTCGTTTATTCAATAAATTGTTCTCACTATTCTCATTCATATCTTTGTTCTTAATAGTGTTTCTTTTCAGGCAACAAATAATTTATTTCTACCAAATTTTGAAGACAATATCTAATATCTCTCTATTTTTCAAAACTTTTGAAGTAGCATGGAAATAAATTGGTGCACCAGAGGCTTGACGGACGCCTGTCAAGTTGGGTACAGGCGACTCGTGAGGTAGTAAGTGCTCTCAAGGACGTGGAGCAAGAGAGGTGATTTTTACCCATTGTATCTATATGTCCTTTTTTAATAGGTTTGCTCAGACCATCAGTTAAATCGGTTGAATCGGTTGTGTTGATGGGTTGTTCCGTAATATTTTTTTATCGGACGTCTATGTCTATTGTTTTGGTTGCCTATTGCGTCGCCATTGCGTTGCCGTCGTGCGAGTAGTCGAGTGAGCATGAAAGGTCGTGGTTCGCCGGGTAAGATGGGTCGGTTGAGAGGTACATATTTAATTGTGATTCAAATTATTCGTTCGCCATGCTCGTCGGGCCATCCTATCTTGGAACAAATAAATCACTGTCCCATTTTGTAAATGACTCCAACAACATCCGTACTGTTGGTGTAGAGTGGTCAAAGTTGGCTCTCAGGCGTTGAGATGAATTGCCTTGTTTTCCTAATGAAATACCACTATCACACTAAAGGGTGATACGGTCAAAATTTGGTCAAGGGAAAACGCGTGTAAATCGGTGAAATCGTTTATTTAAAAAATCAAATTAAATTTCTTTTTCAAGTTCAATTAGTATAAAATTCAGGAAAAATATTCAGTTAGGCTTCCGCTTTTCCAAATCCGAATTTCCGGGCCTTACGCTTGACCCCTGCCATCAGAATTTGTACAGCCACCTTGTCCACCTTCTTCGCCGCAGAAAGCCAGTTTGCCTTGAACTGCTGCTCGTCCTTAGCAGTTTTTTTGGTCTTCTTTAGGTTCCGCTTGACAATAGTATTTCTCAATTGGGCGGAGCTCTGGCGTGTTGGGAGGGTTCTTGTCCTTGGGAACCACCTGCACGTTGTTGGCGGCGTACCACTCCATGGCCTTTTTACCGTAATGGCAAGATGCCAAATCCGGCCAAAACAGTACGGAACAACCGTGTTTCTTCAGGAAAGGCAGCAGACGTTTATAAAAAACACTCTTTCACGTAAATTGCTTGGTTGACCGTCCCGGAAGCTATGAAAATGCTGCTTTTCAAGCCACAGGTACAGATGGCTTGCCAAACCAGATATTTCTTTGCGAACTTTGACAGTTTCATGTGCTTGAAAATATCTGCTACCTTTCCCCTTCCTTTTGCCGTATAAAACTCCTGTCCCGGAAGCTGCTTGTAGTCGGCTTTGACGTAGGTTTCGTCGTCCATTACCACGCAGTCAAACTTCGTCAGCATCGTCGTGTACAGCCTCCGGGATCGCGCTTTGGCCGTCGTATTTTGTTTATCATCGCGATTTGGAGTCACTACCTTCTTGTAAGTCGATAGTCCGGCTCGTTTTTTGGCTCGATGCACGGTTGTAGACGATACACCCAGCTTATTTGCGGCATCTCGGAGAGATAGGTTAGGGTTTCGCTTGAAACTACCGGCAACTCTCTTTGTCGTCTCAGCGGCTTCCGGTTTTCGATTTCCCCCCGATCCAGACTTCCTGGCTGTCGACAAACGTTCCCCAAACACTTTAATTACATTTGTAACGGTTGATTTGGCAACTTTTAGCGATTTTGCCAACTTTGCGTGCGAGTAGCTCGGATTTTCGTGATGCGCGAGCAAAATTTTGATACGCTGCTCTTCTTGCTTGGACGGCATTTTGACAACTGAAGAGTGAATTCCAAAATCAAAATAGGAGCAACATTCTACACACACACACACCTTCAAAATGAGGGGTGTTCAGGTTTTTTAAATGCAAAATTGAAAGAAATACGTCAAGTTGATATTGACCAAATTTTGACCGTATCGCCCTTTATGCGGGTGGCCCCAATAGCATCCTTACTGTTGGTTTAATCGGTCCAAAACGGCATTCCAGAATTGTAAAACACCTCCTAGTTTCCCAATGAAAAACCACTATCACATTTTGTAAGTGTCCCCAATAGCATTCGTAACGTTGGTTTAACCAACAATCAATATGCAACTAGCGATTTGAAATTGGTTCACTGTTGTAGAACCCCTTCGTCCGAAGTACACCTTGAAGCCAGCACCTTGCTGTACATATTTGCGCCTTTGTTTTGATTTGCTGTGTTATTTTGACAGAATATTTGAGAGTGTGTTCGTGTGAGTTCATTATTAAGTCGCATCATTAAGCTTGGGCCCGATGTGCTAGTACTGACTGAGCCAAGAAAATCAGTATTTGTTCGGGACCTTCTGGTCATAGACTTAGTCTATGGTTTCACCCTGTCAAAGTCGGCTTTTAAGAATTATTTAAAATCACTTTGTTTTCCCAATGAAAATCAACAATCACACTTTGTGAGTGGCCCCAATAGCATCCGTACTGTTGGTTTAAACCGGTCAAAATCGGCTTTACAGGACTATTTAAAATCACTTTGTTCTCCCAATGAAAAACCTCAATCACACTTTGTGAGTGGCCCCAATAGCATCCTTACTGTTGGTTTAAATCGGTTCAAATCTGAAATCGCTCTTATTTTGAAATATTTAACTTGACAGCTTATCGTTCCCAATCTTGTTATCCAAAATCCCAGTGATTTCTCGTGGAAATGCAGTGGATTCCGCGGCTTCCAATAAAGCGAGTATCACGTCAACATATTCCTACCCTTTTCTTACTTGACCTGCATTCGGACGAGGCCGGCGCCGGATTGCCTTAATTGGGGATCATCTGTTGGTTCTTTGTGTAATAACAGCTGATCTGGCAACAACAGAGTAGCAACCACGGGCGGTCAATCATGCTTATGCTCATGCTCAAAAGTCACTCGTCAGCTGGCAGTTTAAAGGGAGTAAAGGAGATTTGGGGCAATGGCAACATTCTATCATCCCAAAAGTTTCGAAGAAATCTTGGTTTAGGGGTATGGATGTGGGTCGAGACTTCATTCGTGTGATGCCTCGACTCATGTCCAATAATTATTCTCTGAACGCTCATTTATACCGTGTTGGGCTGAGCGACAGCAATCTCTGTGAATGTGGACAAGGTTACCAGGACGCAGATCACACACAAATGATTGATTTGTACAATTGTATTTTACTTGCAATAGTTATATCGTTTTTCAATCGGCAGAGAATACCGTACTTCTTGGCTATTTTCTTGATGACATCGTCAATGTGAGAGTCAAATTTTAATCTATCATCAATAATCACGCCAAGATATTTAATCTCTCGAACGCGATCAATTGTCTCATCATCAATTTTAACAGAGACGTCTTCGATAACTCGATTCCGCGAAATTACCATGAATTTAGTTTTACTTATGTTCAATTTTTATTGTTTGTACTTTAACCATCTACTTAGAGAACTTAAATCTGCATTCAAATGTGAAACGGCCTCTTCAAGGCTTTTAGCTGCAATGAACAACACGGTATCATCAGCAAAAAGATTAATATCACAAAATCGTATGACTCGTCGCATGTCATTAATATATAGAATGAATAAAATGGGCCCTAATACACTCCCTTGTGGTACGCCAAGGCTGATCTCCACAGGGCTCGAAACAGAATCATTAAAAGCCGTCCGTTGAGTTCTGTCAGACAAATAGCTTTCGAACCATCTGTATGCAGAACCTGAAAATCCAAAGCGCTTGATTGTATCTATCAACAAGGGCCGAGAAATCGTTTCAAAAGCGCGTTTGAGATCCAAAAAACAGCAACAATCGTATCTTTACGCTCTACATTTTCTTTCCATTTTGCTAAAACTAAATTTAACGCTGTTTCACAAGAATGACCTTCGCGATATCCCGATTGTTCCGGAGCAATCAAATTATTACTATTTAAATACGTTAACAGCTGGCCTTTGACAACAAGTTCCAAAATTTTCTCTAAAGTGTGCAACATATTAATAGGACGAAACTCTTCAGCTTTAATCGTTCCAGCGACTTCTTGAATGGGAATAACTAAAGATTCTTTCCAAACTTGTGGCACGTGCCCAGTTTGCAGCGATTCATTAATTAGGTCAAGCAGGTTGTTTCCGATGACATTAAAGCAATCTTGTACTACTCTTGCATTTACGTTATCTACTCCAGCCGTTTTGTTCAAAGAAAAACAAATAGATTTTAGATCATCTAACGTTATTGGGGGAAAACTTTCAAAACTACAGTTAATATTAATCGGCTGTTTTATTTCGTCTGGCTCATCTACCAGATCAATGGATTGATTAATTGACAATATACTATCAAGGAAAAATTCATCAAATCTACATGCGATGATGCCCTCTGACTGTTCTAATGTGCCACTGAAGGTTATGGATCGCGGTTTGCAATTACTAGGTTTTAACAAAGATTTCAAAATTTTCCATAACTCTTTGCTGTTGTTTTGATGCAAATCAATTTTCCTCTGAATATATTCACAACGAGTTTGTTTTACGCATTGCGAATATTTGTTTCGCGCGTCTTTGTACCTATTCAAAAAGATATTTCTATTAGTTCTACGCCATTTCTTGTACAGCTTGCCTCTTTTACGTTTAAGACGCAAAAGATCCAAATTGTACCAGCTGTTTGAGTTCTTTACTAAAACAAATTTATTTTCGACTAGTTTATTGGTACATGTTTTTAAGACGTCTGTTAAAACAGCTGATTTCTGATCTAGAGAACTGGTAGTTGTTTGAAAATCCACTATTCTTTCGACAAGTCTTGAAATAGCTTGTTTCGAACACTTTTTCCAACATTTCAATTTCACATAATCACTGTCACCACTACTTTTATCTTCAACGTTAATAATAATGGTTTCATGATCGGTTATTTTCAAGTCTGAGTTTATAATAGCACAAACCGAATCCAAATTACAGTACACATGGTCAATCAAAGTTTGACTGTGGCTGGAAATATGCGTATATTCATTAACCAATTGTTTTAAATTAAAGAAATCTGCTAATCTTTTCAAATGCTTCGAATTATTAATGTCATAATAATTTATATTAAAATCACCTGCAAGCACGTTTAGTTTACTAGAATCTACAAAAATCTCATAGCAGTTTTCCAAAATTTCAATAAAACGTTGGTCACTATAACTGGGAGAATGATACAATACACCATAATTACCGATCTGCATGCCTCGAACAACTGCAATGCTTAAAAACCAATTGCCGTCACAAACTTCGTTCAATTGAAGCTTGAACTGAACTGATTCCTTAGCATAAATAGCAACACCGTCAGTGTGTCTAGAATGTGATAAACAAGCAGCCTCATTATATCCCGGAATACTATATTGATCAAATGCTTGCATGTCAACTATATGCGTTTCTGATAAAAAGATACAATCTGACGCAATTCTACGTAGTTTGTAGACAACCCGGCAATATTGAAGTACAAAATATCGAATTTATTCACATTACTACTGAAACTTGGTTGCTATTCATTGAAATGCAGGCTGTTTTTTTTTTCGTTCATATAATCGCTTGAAAATTTCACATTCATAACTAAACGCGCCGTGGTTTACGTCCAAGTTCGTTTTACGTTCGTTATTCGTTTTTTTACAATTAATACATTTCAAAGCAGTTGATGTGCATTCAGATGTCGTGTGACTTTCACTACACTAAGAGCATGCTACATTATTTTTACAATCCATGCTCATGTGTCCAAATTCTCCACATTTGAAACATCCCAAAACTTGAATTTCAGGAACTACACGACAACAATCAAATTTAATATTAACGTGTTTCGCGGTCAATAAACAATTATAGGTGTTTTTATCAACTTCAATTACCGTATTAAACTTGTTGTACTTGAAGCGTGGATTTTCATACATTCTTATTACTTTAACTTCATAAATCGCGATGTCTTCATTTTGATCTTTTAAAATCCGAATGAAGTCATCGGAGGAAAACTTCTCGCTCATGCCCATCACTTTAAGCCTTGGCACCGATGAGGGAACAACAGCGTTATAATTTTAACCCAAATCGCTTATAATGCCATCTTTCACAACATTAACGTTGCATCCTGTTGCACACTCAGCTATAATAGAGCCATCTTTCCCATTTCTAAAGTTACGGATCTTGTGTGTTTTTGGATCCAGTTTACTATTTAAAAATTTGCGAGTATCATCGCTGTTCTGATTGGACTCTTTCGGTTTGATGTCAATGACCGGACGAGCCTTACGAGTAACTTTTTTGAGATCAGTATCAATGTTGTTTTTCTTATTTGTTTTACTATTTTTATTAGTCCCAGAATTACTTTTAACTACATCCGCGAAACTAATTCCTTCCATAAAAACATCATTTGACGGCTCGCTAACGTCTTCCTGAACTCGACGCTTTTTGCCTCTGGGATTCAGGCTCGGCTCCGATGCCGTACTTGATGTACCTTGCTTAACATTCATTGCAGCTACTTTATTAATCGAATTAAAATCAAAAAATGAACATTTCATTCTATCCAATTCTTTACCCACTGATTTATTTAGTTCAAAAATTGCCAAAAATCTCTAAGGTACTATTCAATTTTTTCCTCAATGTGTCCATACCGGTTAACAACGCGTTGTTTATTTGAGCAGCAATGTGCTCCCGAACGCCACTAATCGAATCAGATAGAGAAGAAATCTTCTTCATCTCCTCTTCGAACTTTTGGACGGTCGGGAGCAATACATGCTGCTCGCCACAAACCTGCCCTACACTAGTGCAAAATACCCATTAAAGTTCATTAAAGATTCTTATGAAAATTCGCCACAAGGAAACGGTCTGAATTTCATAACAATACCTTATGAAATGCTATGATTGTTGTCATTACCATTCCTAATGATTTACTTATGGTAACCGTTTGAGTTTCATCGTACAACCTTATGAAATTAGTTTGTTAGTGCTATGGAACTCATTTGCGTTGGTTATCCTAGTTGATCTCATATTTTATGTATTTTGGAATTGTTTAATTGAATTTAACTGGAGTTTTCATTTTACATAAACTTTATTTGTCATAACATTGGAAAACAAAACAATTTACTGCAGTTTTAGTGCTCGTCTTTTTTCGTGAACGTAGCCGCCAATCAGGAGCTCTACCGAGCATAATACCACTGTTGAGGAAATGCGGAAGGCGGATTTTAAAAGAACATACGATAAAATAGTAAATTTTGTGGAACTTACGTGTCCCACACACGTCGGTGTTTGGAAACGTCGTGCAACCCATTTTAGTTTGTACTGGTATGCAAACATGAAGAAGAAGGCGAGTTCATCGAGGCTTCGGTGTTTAGTTTGGTGCTGATGAGCTGTGGGTTGTGCAAAATATAAAGTAAGCCTAATGAATGAAATTCGATTTTCCTAAACATAACGTTCAACTTTAATACAGATACGTCACCTTTACATCCCTGAATCACGTTGGAGCTAGGATCAACAATTGATCAGCGTGCTGTGTATTATCTCGTTGAGATCAGCAGGCATAAACACAAAGCCAACGATTTGAAGATGTGGACCAGGGGCAGAGATCCGTCCAGCACGTCGTCCCGGTAGACCTTGAAGATATCCCAGAAGTCCTTCGTGGTTCCGATGCAGTTAATATACAAAGGGAGAATCGACATGAGGACTCTATTCGACCTGTCAGTGGAGCCGAATGTATCGTGTCGTGTCAATCATTGTTGAATTACCGGCTAAAAAAAGCGATAAATTGAATGTAAAATAATGCGTGTCAATTTTTCATGTGATTTTTCATCCCAAACATATATGAATATTATCAATCACTGGAAGCAAGGAATAATCATATCTAAAAAGGGATTATGACAAATTAAATAAGCTTGACCTAATTTAGGGCTACCTGGTTGGTTGGTTCACGTCATCCAATGTTTTCTCCATACCTAGCTCCGTATGTGAGAAGTTTATGAGCTTGAAAATAACGGAATGAGCAGTATATAGAATTTACTAAGCGCAAACAAAACATCAACACGCGGCTCGGTTTTTGTTATTTCATAAACGTACCTTATGATTATTATGCACAAACAACAGTCATAAGGCAGTTTTATGAAGATGCTAAGAATGACTTCCGAAAATCATTACAATTAACTGAGCCGGCTATAGTTGCACACATGGATGTCATAAGGGCCTTATGAAATCAAAATACATCGGGCTTATGGAGTTTCATAAGGCAAATTTTATGAATTTCGATATGTGTTTTACGCCAGTGTAATAAACAGTCACCACACTTGAACAGCACATTAAATACCATTCTCACTGACTAGCTTGCACAGAGAAACCAAACTATCCAAAATTAAGTCATTTTCACTCATCTTGACAGCTAAGTAAAACCAGTCATAATTGAGTTATGTGCAAAGTATCCAATTTAGAGTTTTTCGAAGAGACTCAATGCCGAGTGAAATTAACTGTTTAGTTAGAGGTGAATAAACTGTAAAAATAATCCAAAATTGAGTTTTCTTTTTTGAAAATATTACTCGAAAATGTGCTCTAGTGAACTTTCTTTCACTTAATTCAATAAAAGAAAATATAAATTCGAATAAAACAAGATGTATTTGATAACATTCTCGAGTACATTAGAAAATTCTATGTATGTTATTTACACTTGTGACATTTCAGCGATATGGTTGTTTTTTTTTGCTTGTGGTAATTTTGTGTTCCGAGCGAATATTGCTTCAACACCTTGAAGTTGCCGTTGGTGGTTTCTTCACACTCATCAATGCAGCAATGTCTAAAATTTCAAAGCGATCAGAATAAAAATATGCACTCGAATAAGTAAAATAATTACACTTACCGGTTATTTTTTTGTAGTTTTCATAGTCCATAATTTTCTCTAATTGCTCCATACCACGTATGTATAGGCACCTCGGACGCGTTAAATTTTAAACTGGATACTAGGATTTACACCTAGACACTAAAAACGGTACGCCAAAACCAAATTCTCTTCCACCATTGTTGATAAAATGGCGATCAAAAATTTTCAGCCAAAACAAAGAGACAGCCCAACTCTCCGATTTGGATAGTTTCGCAAAGGCGCCTCTCGCGTACAAACTTACTTCTCTTAAAATACCTTGCTGTGGGTAAAATCGACTTTTTAAATTATACTTGAGGGTTGAGTAAAAACTACCAACCAGTAAGAACAAAATTATATCCAAAATAGTAGTCCTATCAGAGTACTTAGTTTTGAGTACTTTCACACTTGATTTTGGATAGTTTGGTTTCTCCGTGTGTCTACCGCTTTTGTCAGTGGAGTACACCTATAGGCTAGTATGCAGCTGAAAAGTAATGTGCATTAGGATAGGACAAGAAATGGTCAAGAAATGCTTTTACTGTCGGAATTACTTACCTTGTATGCAGCTGAAAAGGAAGGCAAACTTCGTAACATTATTAACGCCTGCTCGTGTAATCTAAATGGGGCTGTCACTTTCCCTTGCGGAATAATATCCCGTTCGATTATTCCGATAGGAAAACTGACAGATTACCCATACAGGAGCAATTGTCAAAATTACTTCGGTAGAAATAGCAAAAATTACTTCAGGTCTTTACTTGTCAGCTGCATACTAGGCTTATAGTGGTATACTCGAGAACAAATTGAGCAAGCAGTAGGGATATCACTAGCCAGTATAGAATCCCCACACTGTTTGCACTCTGCCATCTCGCTTACACTCTATACACATCAAACGGACGGCATGCAAACAACACACAATACAGAAAAATGAAAGCAATGTGCAAAAAATATTCACCGGCCGCAAGCCGTCACTGGGGCAAAAATTATCAAAATTGAACGTAAACCAGCACGGGAGACCAATCGTCTCCAACTGATCTGGTTAAAACAACACTTTATGTGCGCGATGGAAATTATATTACGGCGCAAAATTCACTATTTCTCACTAAATATTAGGTAATTAATCACTGCACTGCAGAAACAAACTATACTGTTCACCATCACCACATTCTATCACATACAAGATTTCACACCGATCGGTTCAGTAGTTTTCGAGTCTATAAGGTTCAGACAGACAGAAATCCATTTATATTTATATATTTATACACTCAGTAGCAAAAAAAAAGCTGAGCAAATTTTTGCTTACAAACAACGCGTTGTTCAACCTTCTGTAACTTTGTCAATTATCAATATATTTGGCTGAAATTTTGACTACACTATTGAGTATTGAGTTTTTTCCTTTTTCACCCGATGTATACCATGCTGAACTATCGGCGCAAAAACAAAGCCGAGGTGAATTCATCTTATTAATTCGGCCCAAACATGTATGATGACAACGCCTCGGCTTGTTTTTACAGCAATATTTCAGCATGGTCAATATCGGATGAAAAAGGGAAATACTCATGTTGGAGCGTCAACTTACGGATTTTTGAAATTGGTATGTCCAAAAATGACTTTTTCACATGTGTTATGATAACTTCAAATTTATAAGTTTCATCAACATAAAATTTTAGTCCCATACGGTCAAAACATTAGTTATAAAGTAGTTAAAATTTCAGCCAAATATATTGATAATTGACAAAGTTACAGAAGGTTGAACGACGCGTTTTTTGGAAGCAAAATTTTGCTCGGCCTTTTTTTTGCTACTGAGTATATATATATATATATATATATATATATATATATATATATATATATATATATATATATATATATATATTTATATATATATATATATATATATATATATATATATATATATATATATATATATATATTTTTTATATATATATATATATATATATATATATATATATATATATATATATATATATATATATATATACAGCAATTCCATGAAAAAAAGTTGTACGATCTCTCAGAATTTTATAATATTCGGTAGGATTGTTCAACATCGAAAAATATTAGACCCGTATTTTTTTATTTCGTTATTAGACTGGACCTTTCTGCGTTAGACTGGTCCAAAAAATCGTGATTTTTTGAAATCTTCAATTTTCAAAAATTTATAACTCCAAAACCGTTTAACCGATTTTAGTCATTTTTGGCCATTGTATTGGTATTTTTTTGAATTTCCAAGCAAAAATACGAAACCTTTGAATATATCAATTTTGTAGTATTTTTAAATGAAAGATGAACAATTCTTCTCTTGCAATTGTTACTGGAACATTTTTATTTTTACATTCTTTAGAATCAAATTCAAATTATTGATTAAAAATTGATTGATTGGAAATCATGCAAATAATTTCTATTTTATTATTTACTTTGGTAGGGAAAAGGAACAATGCCGGACGGTCCTGCAAGGGCAATCGTTTCGTGACTGGTTGCTTCGCACGATTCTAAAAGAATGTAAAAATAAAAATGTTCCAGTAACAATTGCAAGAGAAGAATTCAAATTAAAACAGAATTATATGAACTTTTATATAACATACCTGTAGTGCCTATACTGGATGGTCCTGTAATGGGTTCTTCGGTCATGGTATCAATGTGCTTATACAATTTCTTGTAGCAACTTTGACAAATGAAAGAGCTACTCTCATCAATTTTAACCTTTTTTTCCACAGCATGGTCGTACAATTTTGCGTTGATTTTTCTGGAACACGAACTCAACACCCAAACACTACAAATTGAACACTTACGTTTCATTTTACGATATTCTTTGATATAACTGTTCTGATATGATACTTTGTTTTCAACTGGTAACTTCTTACATAAATTTCCGTGTTTTATATGATGTTTATATTGTACCTACGATCAAGTGAAGTGAACTGCAGCCTAGACTACAATAGGTATTGAATTGTTTCTCGGCTGTAGCGATCAGGTCTATTTGCAGACGGGAGCGAGTAGAGCGGAATTTCTAAAGCGAGAAAGCAACAGAATAACAGATAACGCAAGCGAGCGACGAGTATGAAATGAAAGAGATGTTGTTCACTCTGCTGCTTCTCCGCTTTAGAAATTCCACTCTACTCCCTCCCGTCAGCGAGTAGACCTGATCGCTACAGCCGAGAAACAATTCAATTCAATCTCACAGGTCGATAAACATTCTACATCTACAGTAGGTAGTCAATACGTATCAACGGTTCTTCTTTTAAATAATAATACCAATGCCCCTCTGTGTAACGAAAAGAATGTTAGGTAATCAAATTGTCAATATCTACCTAAAGTCTCATTAGTCTTAGTTGCTATAATATTATATAATTATGTCAAGTAAATATTATTTATTATATAATATTTACTTGACATTCTATGATCTACTCATAGATTTCATTAGTCATAGGTTTGATTGGATGGAGACGCATGGTAATCTACCATGCATCTTCATCGTTTCTACAGGCGGGTGATGTATAAAATGAAGAGTAATGATTTATTATTTAAAAAATTTTATCTCCAAAACGACACGCAGAACATCTCCAATTTTTTAATATGTTATGTAAAATTGAATGCTCTTTCATTTAAAAATACTAAAACAAGGAGTCGTTGAGGCCCCTCGCAGTCAAATTCAAGAAAAACTATTTGTTTTGTATTTTTTTCATACAAAAATTGATATATTCAAAGGTTTCGTATTTTTGCTTGGAAATTCAAAAAATACCAATACAATGGCCAAAAATGACTAAAATCGGTTAAACGGTTTAGGAGTTATAAATTTTTGAAAATTGAAGATTTTGAAAAATCACGATTTTGGACCAGTCTAACGCAGAAAGGTCCAGTCTAATAACGAAATAAAAAAATACGGGTCTAATATTTTTCGATGTTGAACAATCCTACCGAATATTATAAAATTCTGAGAGATCGATATAACTTTTTTTCATGGAATTGCTGTATATATATATATATATATATATATATATATATATATATATATATATATATATATATATATATATATATATATATATATATATATATATATATATATATATATATATATATATATATATATATTAGGTGGCTCACCGTTTATATGAAAAAACGTAAACTTGACCACATGAAGCCAGAACAGCTATTTTTTGGATCCATTTGGGGTCCCAAACAACCGTGTAAAATTTGGGGACGATTGGTCGTTACCCGGCTTCCCGCATTGCGTTTGAAATTTGTATGGAAATTAGTATGGGAAAACGTACTTTTTTCCATTTTCATCCCTAGAGACCCCATTTTTGCTTGGATCACGTTACTAATCAGTTAAATATATAGTCCATAATGTGCCAAACAACTTTGTCGAAAGATGTGCGGCGCTAAAATGTCCCAAAAAAAGGTATAGCTTTTCTAAGATTGTTGGATCGAATTAAATACCGAAAAAAAAAATTTCTGCCAACACTGCCAGTGTACCAATGGAAGCCAGATTTCAATCCGCAATAACTTTGGCGTTTCTTGTCTTATCGATTTGTAATGTTCAGATGAACTACTCATAAACATTTGCACAACTTTATGGGTGTATTTGAAGATGCCTCCCCATTGAGTTGTGATTGTATTGTAATTGCCGAATTTGAGTTGTAATGCCGAATTGTAGCGTAAACCACGACTGAGTAAACTTAACTCATATTTTGAATTATTCCACATTAGGGTCATTTTGAGTGAACTGAAACTAGAATACACATATTTTTAGGAATTTTGTAGTCCAAAAAACACAATTTCTCCGACCAATGCAATCTGATGTATACTACCGGCGCATTTAAGATACTTTGTGCGCTCGAACAATGTCATTTGACATGCGATGTTTTTACCTATACTACACTACCGGTCGAGCTATCGGTAGAGGAGCCGAAGGACTAAAAGGGAACGAAAAATAAACAATAAAGTTAGTCTACTCTGAAACCTTGAGTGAGTTGGTTGATTATTGGTTAGCGTGAGAAACGACTTTCTTTACCTTCGGCAGTAGAATCCGTAGCTACCTATAGTGAAACTCAGTACAGAAAAGTGGCGACGAGGTTGTAAATTCGGTGTTTGCGTGTAGAATAGTGCCCACAGCACTGTGTGTGTGTGTATGTGTGTGTATGTGTGTCTGTATGTGTGTGTGTGCATTACAAATAATGTCACATCGGTTTCTCAGCCATTTGTGAACCGATTTCAGTTCTGTTGACGGCAAATAAAAGCTACAATATTCCCATAGAACGCTATTGATTTTGTTTTCTCATTCGGACATTTTGTTACGAAGATATGAATGAAACAGTACTTGAAGGCCTATTATAATAGTAATCAAACAGTTTAGTCTCCGATTACATACTGAGCTATTTGTGTACAGATTTTAGTTTTGTTGTAGGCAAATTGAAGCTATGAAATCTTTAAATAACTGATCAAAATTTCATTATGATTGGATAATCCTTCATGGAGATATGACCAAAACAATACCTGAGAGCACATAATTGTGAGATGAAAATATACTCGTTGCAGTGCAAAACCAAACAAGACCAATCACACCAATCGATGCAGCTTGCATTCTATTGTGTCGCATCTGGTGCGTTGTATAGCACATACAGCGGACTAGCCACACTATGCGACTCTATAGAATTAGAGCAGCATCGATTGGCTCGAGTGGCTGGTTTTGAACTGCAACGAGTATATTCGAAAATTACACAAAGTCTCCATTTACTATTTTCAACGAAAATGTACTTATTAAGCATCTTGAATCCATATCGATAATCAAAATTGAAGCTCAGGATTGAAGCTTTGTTAACGCCAAATTAAAGTTATAAAATCTTCAAATAACTGGTCAAAATTTCACTTTGATAACTTCCCTTTTTTACCCTTCTTACATCAATAGAAGGGTATTAAGATCGCTTGAAAACTCGACTTTTTATCCGAGGCCCACAGGGCCGAGTGTCATATACCATTCGACTCAGCTCGACGAACTGAGCACATGTCTGTGTGTATGTTTGTGTGTGTGTGTGTGTGTGTGTGTGTGTGTGTGTGTGTGTGTGTTTTTTTATTCTAGGAGTTCAAAAAATCTTCTGAAGACTGGCCTGTTGTGTTCATGTTGATGCACATGCCAGTGTCTGATTTGGCGCTGTGTGGGATTCACATGTGTAGGCACACACTAAAAAACACTCTCCTAGTTCACCTATCACCTGGAATTCCCCTCCGGAACTACCATGCAGTATTACTTCGGAGGGGAGGCGTTATGCGCAATGTGTGCAGCATCCAATTTATTACTTATTATTTTCCCGAGCCCCTTAGATCCCATCATGCCGAGCCCTTTGACTCCCACCATGCCGACCTCTTTGGCTCCTGGTGTTATTTTTTACTTTTTCGCCAATCAGCGACCAACATGCATCGTGCTGAGCCCTTTGGCTCCTGTTAGTAGATTTCTTACGATTTTACTCATACAACTAAGAAACGCTTTGCACCCGAGCCATCCGGTGCGCAATCCCGCCCGGAAGCAGACATCTTATTCTCACTTTTCGGACCTACCGGTAGGGTGCGGAAGTCACTCCAGTGATTCCGGTGGAGCCTGGCGTCCGGTTCACTGGCGCTCCAACGACCCAGGCCGGTGCTACGATGCGTTCTACTCGACTAGCCCCCGGCGGTGGGTCTTGCCTACTCCGTCAGAGAGTTCCCCGGCGAAAGAATTTCTCCCGAAACCGATCGTGTTTCCTTCTCGCCACTTACATCGCTTGACGTGGTTCCTCCCGCCAGCTCTGCTGTAGTGCTGACATGACCTGTACTACAGTCGTGTTCACCGCGTTCCACTTGTCTTCGTCGCTGCACATACGTCCGACGATATTGTCTACGTTGACGTCAGCGCCGACAATGGCTGCCATTTTTCCTCGTGGTTGCGCAAACCTTGGGCAACTGAAAATGACATGTTTCGGCGTTTCTTCTGTGTCATGACACTCAGGACATACCGGCGATCTTGCATGGCCGAATCATTGCAAGTACTGCTTAAAGCACCCATGACCAGAGAGAAATTGCGTCATGTAGAAGTTAAGCTCCCCGTGTGCTCTGTTGATCCACATCGACAGGTTGGGAATTAGACGATGGGTCCACCTGCCATTCGCAGCGTTGTTTCACTGCTGCTGCCACTTGGATAGTGAGTTGGCTCGCGCTCTATTCCGAACTCCTCTTGTGTTTCGGTCCCTGTAGCACTCGCTATCTTCTTCCAGTAGAAGGCAAATGGGGAGCATTCCGGCTATCACATGCACGGCGTCCGACGAGATGGTCCGATACGCACTCGACACACACATCGCCATCAGCCTGGACGTACGGTTCAGCTGGGCGCGATTTCTTCCAGTCTTCAATGCCACCAACCACACTGGGCATGCATACCTGATGATTGACGATGATACGCTCGCTAGTAACCTCCTCTTGCTGCTGCTGATCGCAGAGTTGTTGGGCATGATCCGGGATAGTGCTGAGATCACTGCCGTGGCCTTCTTGCAGACGTAGTTGACATGACTATTGAAGTTCAGTCGGTCGTCCAACATGACTCCCAAGTGCCTGACTTCCCGCTTTGAGTCAATGATGGACTCGCCAACCATGATTCTTCCATGCTGCACTGTCTTCCGGTTGCTGATAATCACCAGCTCAGTCTTGTGGTGAGCTAGCGATAGCTTTTTCCCACGCATCCAGTTTTCCACCGCATCTATCGCCTCCGTGGCCAGTAGTTCGACTTCTTCTCGTGACTCACCGATCACTAGAAGCGCCACGGCGTCCGCAAAGCCGATGATCTTAACTCCTCTGGGAAGGCTCAGCTTTAATAGCTCGTCGTACATGGCATTCCAGAGGGTCGGGCCCAGAATAGATCCCTGTGGAACGCCCGCCGTAATAGCCACACTCCTCTTTCCGGCGTCTGTTTCGTAAATCAGTCTGCGATTCTGGAAATAACTTTTCAGAATCTGGCACAGATACTCAGGAACCCTCAATCTGTGTAACGAATCGGCGATTGCTGCCCAGCTGGCACTGTTAAAGGCATTTTTTACATCCAGGGTGACCACCGCGCAGTAACGGTTTCCTCTTCTCTGTTGCTCCTGTGCCGTCTCCATAGCATCCACAACCATTCTGATGGCATCTACAGTGGACTTGCCTTTCCGGAATCCGAACTGCATCTCTGATAGACCGCTCTCACTCTCCGTGTACTTCGTGAGCCTGTTTAGGACCACTCTCTCCAACAATTTGCCAACGGTATCCAATAGGCATATCGGCCTATACGCTGATGGGTCGCCGGGAGGTTTACCTGGCTTCGGTAGCAGCACTAGCTTCTGCCGTTTCCAGATGTCGGGAAAACTGCCCTCCTGAATACAATGTTGTATTGTGGTCCTGAACATTTCAGGATTTACACGGATCGCTGTTTTTAGAGCTATATTTGGAATTCCGTCTGGTCCTGGAGCTTTTTCGGTTGGCAAGTCTTTCGCTACCGCGATCAGCTCTTCGTTCGCTACCCTGATTTCTTCGTCATGGACATCCTGGTCGACGTACGGTATGGGCGGCCAAACCGCCGGCTCATGCATCGGGAACAGTGTTTCGATGATAATTTTCATCTTCTCTGGGCACCTGTCAGGTGGTACGGCTGGACCTTTTATCATAGACATGGCTACTTTGTATGCGCTACCCCATGGGTTCTCGTTAGCCTTGCGGCAGAGATCGTCAAGACAGGATTTCTTGCTGAGCCTGATTGCTTTGTTCAATGCAACTCTTGCTGCTCTATAGGGTAACCTTTGTTCCTCCCTTTCGCCGTTATTGCTGGCCCTCTGCATTCTCCTTTTGGCTCGGAAGCACTGTGCACGCAGATCAGCAATCGTCGGATTCCACCAGTAGACAGGGCGTTGACAGTTTCTTGGGTTTCCCATCCTTGGCATGGTTGCGTCACACGCTCGGGATAGAGTCGCTATCAGCTGGTCTGCGGTGGGGTTCATTGAGTTACCCTCCAGCTTCAGAGCTTCCTCGAACACCTTCTTATTGAATTTCGCTGTCTTCCACCTCCGCTCGTTAAGTAGAGTTCTACTTGACTCCGCCTGCGTCCTGCCTCCGATGTGGTACCGGATCGCTTGATGGTCACTGTGGGTATATTCCTCACTTACTCTCCAGTTTATAGTTCTCATCAGGCAAGGGCTGCAGAAAGTTACATCTATGATGGACTCTCGACCTTCCCTACGGTAGGTGCTGGCATTACCTTCGTTGACGATGTCTACATTCAGTTTTGCCAGAGCTTCAAGTAGGCTGCTTCCCCTTGTGTTTGTCAGCCGGCTACCCCACTTGACCGCCCAGGTGTTGAAGTCGCCGGCTATGACGACTGGTCTTCGATCGATTAACTCCTCTGTCACCTTGTCCAACATCTGGTTGAACTGCTCTATCGTCCATCTCGGGGGTGCGTAGCAGCTACAAATAAAGGTTCCGTTGATTTTAACAATCACGAAACCTTCATCTGCGCGGTACACAACTTCTTGGACGGGGTATTTTCCCACTGTCCAGATTGCTACAGTCTTGGCCCTGTCGGCTGTCCAGTTACCATCTCCAGGGGGAATTCGGTATGGCTCCGAAATTATAGCAACATCGCACTTTTGTTCTGCAACGGTTTGTTGCAGCAAGAGTTGTGCTGTACCACAGTGGTTGAGGTTGATTTGAATTACCTCCACTGGGACTTGAGAGCACTCGCTTGTTTGAAGGCCGGACATCTTCGGCCACCTGTTGGGTGAGTTCTCTTCTCCGTGTTAGCGCAAATCAGGCAATTCGGGGACTTCCTGCAGTTAAGAGCCATGTGGCCTTCCTCACCACACCTTCTGCATAGTTTGTTTCTGTCGGGCCCTTTGCAGTTTCTTGCCAGGTGGCCGTACTCTAGACATTTGAAGCACACCTCCGGTTGCTGAGAAATACTCAGTGGGCACACAGACCAGTCTACTTTGATCTTGCCAACTCTTAGTCCCTTGTTGGCTGCATCGATCGGTAGTTTAATCGATGCCACCTTCGTGCCAGAAGGCCCGTTTCTTATGCGGATGGTCATCTGGGCTTCTCCTAGCTCGCACTGCTCCTTCATGGCTAGCCCAACTTCTTCCTCCGATGTGACCTCGTCCAAGTCCTTGCATAGGAGAGTTGCTTCCGGACACAAGGCTCTGACTTGGACCTTGTCGCTCATAGCCCTCTCTGTAAGCTCTTTGTAAGAGGAACTGCTAGCTTTTGGATCCCTTTTCAACTCGAGGATCATTTACCCATTGCGGGTGCGCCTAATTTTCTGCACGTCTGCCCCTAGGTCCCTAAGCTCCGGATTAGTCCGCATGGTGCGCAGAACTTCCGCGTACGTGTCGTCACTTGCTTTGACGATGAGAGCTTCACCTTTGTTCCTTCTCTTGATAAACTTCCGTTTTTCGGACCTGTTTTTACCGCCCGATTTCGTTTTTCTTTCGCCGACAACCTGCCATGGAGTTTGGCTGCCTGCGGCGACATCTTCTACTTGACGACGTTCACCAGTGACGGGGGCGTCCTTATGTTTCTTAGACCCGCCGGGTCTAACATCTCCTGGTGATGCCCTTGGCCTCTTCGGCGTGAAGAAGAGTGTAGTTTGCATCCTCTGTGGAATACTTCCCACAACGCTGTTTTCCTCCGCTGTTGTATTCCTTCTCACTTCCGATGTTCGGTTTGCCTCACTGGCAGTCTTAGCTGCTGAGAGCTCCTTCTCAGCTTCTTCGGCTCTCTGTGTTATGTTCTTCCATTCTTTAACCGCTGATCCAAGAACCCCTTGGATCTTAATCACCAACGCTTTGATGTCCTTGTGAACGTTGTTTCTTTTGTCGACGTATTCGTGCAGCTCATCTACCAGCTTTTTGGCTGCCTCTACCCGAGGTAGTTTTGGTACCCTCGACCAAGCGCTGTATTGCTGCTGCATCGGTTGGTGCTCCTTCTCTTGCCCTTGTGGCTCTTGCACCTGTTGGGTTTGCAATGGGGGTGTCCTCACCAACCCAGTTCTGGCAAACGGATTTGCCACTCCTGCATCGTTGTTTGTTGTATGTTCTTCCTTTCTTCAGGGTACCTCCTCCGCACCGCTATCACCATCCGTTGTACATAGTCGCCTTCGTGATCCCTTGGTTGTCTATGTAAACAGGGAGGCCAAGCGAGGGCTGAACACGTACCTTCATGGGGTTCGTATCCAGAGCCAGATCAGCGTAAGTCGGGAATGTTACATCCGAGCCTAGTACCCATCGAGGATTGATGTACAGATGATGAACGTATCCGGAGGCCTGCCAAGGTTTTACCGGGACGGAGGCAAACGCACCATTAGCCCACTCGCCGTTTCAAGTTAGTGTCACCCTTCTTTACTCAGGGAGCAGAATAGCACGGATACTAGCCCATCGTCGCCATCCGATTCATATTCCGTAACTTGTCCGTTGTCCGATTCATATTCCGTAACTTGGCCGTTCATATTCCGTAACTTGTCCACCCCCAAACTCCGGGTGTTTGGGCTAAGGCACTTTGGAAGCGGTACCAGATCGCTTGTACGGAGTTGCTTACAGATATGTGGTTTTTTATAGGGATCCAACAGAGCCCACTGTTTAATCCCCGCCACATCCTAGGCATCCTCTGCTTGAGCTGTCTGAAGACCAGAAGCTCGGTCACTCCCCGAAGGAAGAGCCAAAGGTGGTAATCCACACGGATGTGTGAACGGGTTTCGCTTAGGAAAGAATCCCAAGCTCCCACCTGTGTGTGTGTGTATGTGTGTGTGTGTGTGTGTGTGTGTGTGTGTGTGTGTGTGTGTGTGTGTGTGTGTGTGTGTGTGTGTGTGTGAGTGTGTGTGTGTGTGTGTGTGCGCGTTACAAATAATGTCACATTGGTTTCTCAGCCATTTGTGAACCGATTTCAGTTCTGTTGACGGCAAATAAAAGCTACAATATTCTCATAGAACGCTATTGATTTTGTTTTTTCATTCGGACATTTCGTTACGAAGATATGAACGAAACAGTACTTGACGTGTACCGATTTTAGTTTTGTTGTAGCCAAATTGAAGCTATGATATCTCCAAATAACTGGTCATAATTCATTATGATTGGATAATTCTTCATGGAGATATGACCAAAACAATACCTGAGAGCACATAATTGTGAGATGAAAATATACTCGTTGCAGTGCAAAACCAAACAAGACCAATCACACCAATCGATACCGCTTGCATTCTATTGTGTCGCATTTGGTGCGTTGTATAGCACATACAGCGGACTAGCCACACTATGCGACTCTATAGAATTAGAGCAGCATCGAGCCAATCGGTCCGGTTTCGAACTGTAACGAGTATATTCGAAAATCACACAAAGTCTCCATTTACTATTTTCAACGAACATGTACTTATTAAGCATCTTCAATCCATGTCGATAATCAAAATTTACGCTTAGGCTTGTCTAATAATTTATTCTATGGACTGATTTTATGAAATTTCTAATATTTATGTAATTTCCCCTTTTATATAACTAACATACACAGGTCATAAAAGACTATCAATGGTAATATTAAAATTTTTGTTCAATCCTGAACAATACGTTCAGGATTGACAAATAGTTCATTTTAACAACTGAATGTATGGCATATTGAATATTTCTGAATATTCTTGGAATTTCTGATGAAAATATGTATCCAGTACAATATTGCCCACATTTGAGTTTGTAATTCTGGTGAAATGTAAGAAGGATTCAGTCTCACCATCGGTGGAATAATGCGGGTTTTTTTGTTTAAAGCAGAATAATTTCTCCCGAGCCAGTGTAGAATCTGGCAAACCTTACAATTCCGAAGACTGAGTTTGTTAGTGCAAGGCACGCTATTCGGCAGCATTCAGGAAGCTCACGGACGGTGGCAAACGTGCGGATAGAACAGAGGTGATTTTTCCTGGCATTTTGCTAAACACCTGTGGACAATAGCACGGAACAACCGTTGTATTGAACCGGCAGTAAAGATCATTGCCTTTTGTTCCTGTACAGGAAGCCATCAAGTCGAACAACGAGACAGTCAACATAGTAGAGTGAGTCATTTTCTTTTGCTTCCTTTATTTGGATGATTGAGAAGTGTCGATTGTGCTACTATTTTTACCTAACAATTGATTGTGTTTTTTTTCTTATTCTGCTTAATCAAATTCTCCTCCATTTTTTTCTGATATTGCCCATTTTTAATTCATCGCTGTGCCATTTTAAAATTATAACTCCACCATTATTCAATACTGTTCAATTGAATTTCTCTTGTATTTGTACATGCTTATCTAAATCATTGTGAAACCGGAAATCATATCATATAGTTTTGAAGCTTATGTTGCACGGTTTGAGGATAATGAACTCAACCAGCATTGCTTTTACTCTGGAGCCATATCGTAGGGGAACATCCTTCAGTGACTGGTTCACACGGTTGAAATACTTTTTCAGTGTGAACAAAGTGAAGGATGAGGACAAAATGGCATATTTTATTACTATGAGCGGACCTTTAATTTTCTCTGAAATCAAACTTTTATATCCGACTGGTAATTTTGAGGAAGCCGCTCTAGATGATATTATATCCAAGCTCAAGAGTCGTCTTGACAAAACGGAGCCAGATCTAGTACAAAGGTACAAGTTCAGTACCAGGGTTCAACATCCAGACGAAACGACAGAAGATTTTGTATTAAGTTTCAAACTGCAAGCCGAGTTTTGTGGCTTTGCCAATTTCAAGAGACCGCTTTACTAGATCGCATTATTGCCGGACTTAAGGATAAAAATCTCAGACAGAGACTGTTGAACGAAGATAAATTAACTTTAGCTAATGCGGAAAAAATAATCATGACGTGGGAAGTAGCTCGAACTAATGCTGGTGCTGCGGAACAACCAAGTAAGGAAATTCCTAATATGGTGGCGACAATTGGAAATGAATCAGGTAGCCAATGTGGGTTTAGTATGCGAAGATTGGCAAAGGTTTATGAATCCTAGAGGTGTGTGTAGTTAAAGGTTTATGAGTCGGCAAGGAAATATAAACAGCCTGAGGTCAACGAAGGAGCTAGTACCAGTAGAGGTTCGGTAAAGAGTCGTCTGGGGTTCAAACAATTTGATAGGGCACAGCAATTTAACAGAGGTGGTCGAGTAAACTATGGACCAAGGTTCAGAAATTTCAGAGAGGATGAAGCACGCATTGAAGGAAACCAACAGTGGCAACGACCGGATTACTCCCAGATGATATGCAACTTTTGCGGAGTGAAGAGCCACATTAAAAAGAAGTGTTTCAAACTGAAGAATATGCATCGCGACACGGTAAATTTGGTGGAAGCGTATAAGCGCGGACCATCCGAGGAGAGGCACATTTCGGAGATGTTGGAGAGGATGCAAACTCGGGAGTCAGACGACGAGGAAAGCGAGACAGGTAATTTGCAATGTATGATGGTGTCTTCGATAAATAAAATTAGTAATCCTTGCTTGGTACTAGTGAACATTGAAAACAAACACTTAGAAATGGAGGTGGATTGTGGCTCATCAGTATCTGTGATCAATAAAAAGCGATATGTGACAAAATGCGAGGGTATAATAAACAACTTATAGTTGTGAATGGGGCGAAACTCAAAATTGAGGGGGAAGCAACGGTTTCTGTAAAATTTAATGGAAAGGAAGCATTAATGCAACTTTTGGTCCTGGGTTGTGACAATGAATTTTATCCTCTTTTGGGTCGAACCTGGTTGGATTATTTTTATCCAAATTGGAGGAAATACTTTGCATGTTCTTTGACTGTTAACAATTTAGATGAGGAATGCAGTGAAATTGCTGTAGATAAAATAAAAGAGAAATATGACAAGGTGTTTCAAAAAGACTTTTCACTGCCTATTAAAGGATTCAAAGTGGAGTTAGTCATGAAGAATGAGATCCCAATTTTTAAAAAAGCTTACGATGTGCCTTACAGATTAAAGGATAAAGTTGCAGATTATTTGGATAAATTGGAAAAGGAAAAAGTTATTACACCAATTGATACGAGCGAATGGGCTTCTCCAATTAAGGAGTGTATCGAAAAGTAGTTATAAACTTCCAAATAATAAAATAGGCATGAAAACATGGTTAAAATTAACATACTATTTTAGTTTATTATAGCTTAACATGTTTACAAAAGATCCAAACGGAAAAACTAGTCATCATGTTCATTTCTGTAGAATGCCCGTACCTTTGATTTGACACCTGCCATCAAATTCTGCACAGTGACCTTTGTGCACTTCCTGGATGCCGCTGCCCAATTTTTCTTAAAATCGGTCATGTTTTGGGACACTGTACCATCCTTCTTAAATATACGCTTGACTATTGCCCAATAGCGTTCGATCGGTCGCAACTGGGGACAGTTTGGTGGGTTGATGTCTTTTTCTACGAACTTGATGTTATTCTCCGTCAGCCACTGTAGCGTGGATTTGGCGAAATGTGCCGATGCCAAATCTGGCCAGAAGAGAGGAGGGGACTGGTGCTTTCTATACAATGGTAGCAACCTGTTCTTCAAACATTCCTTTTGATAAATCTCAGCATTTATAGTTCCTTTTGTATAGAAAATTGAAGAACGCAAGCCACATGTGCAAATAACTTGCCAAATGAGCACCTTCTGACCGAATTTCTCCATCGCAACAGTCGTATCTGCGGTTGGCACACGTTCCCCAACAGATTTAGTATAAAACTGCGGCCCCGGTAGCGTTCTTGAATCTTCTTTAACGTATGTTTCGTCATCCATCAAAATGCACTGGTCGACATTGTCCAAAATGCAGCTGTACAGCTTTCGAGCCCTGGTTTTGGCACGAGACTTTTGTTCCGGAGTTTGTTTGGGCACTTTCTGCTTTTTGTACGTCTTCAAGTCATTCCTGCGCTTGATTCGTTGAATCATTCCGATGCTGGTCCTGAACTTCTTGGCTAGATCGCGAGTAGAGGCAGATTTGTTCCGTTGAATATAATCCACAACTTTTTGGTCCAAATCGGGGTTGCTGGAGCCGGGTTTCCGGCCACTTCTTGGTAAATCCTTGAGGGAGCACTCCTTACCAAACTTTTCGATGATGCGTTTTACACTTGCCGGGTGAACATTTACTCTTTTCGCAATCTGGTTGTAAGTAACACCCTTTTCGGTGCACCAAGTGTGCAGAATTTTCTTTTTAGTCTCAAATTCAATTCGCGACATTTTGAATACAACTTTATCAACGGATATGAATGAACCGAATAATCATTTTTGACATGTAAACAAAGCAAATGGCGCTTACACGCTAAAAATATATACAGTAGTTTATGCGTAATAACGCATCGAATGTTTATAACTACTTTTCGATACACTCCTTATTATAGTTATGAAAAAGAATAATGACATACGTTTAGTCATTGATTGTAAAGTATCGATCAATAAATCGATAATTGCTAATACCAATCCATTACCCACTCCTCAGGATATTTTTGCCAATTTGGCAGGGTGTGAAATTTTCTGCGCACTAGATTTGGAAGGTGCATATACCCAGTTGGAATTAACGGGAAGGTCAAAGAAATTTGTGGTTATTAATACCATGAAAGGATTATACACATACAATAGGTTACCACAGGGGGCGTCTTCCAGTGCTGCGATATTCCAGCAAGTTATGGATAAGGTATTAGAAGGGATTACAAATGTATCGTGCTACCTAGATGATGTCTTGATTGCAGGAAAAACCTTAGAAGAGAGTAAAAACAAACTTTTATTAGTATTAGACATTAGTGTAGGAAATAAGAACTAGATTGGCTCGATATCTGAAACAATTTATTCGGCGCAACGGTATGATCTTGTTGAGAATCTTTATTGGACTAACTCGATCTGGCTATTCTATACTGGTTATATAATACGCACAGATCCCGATTGGTTTTCCGAACTATTGGCAACTATCTTTCGCTCACATATCAGATGGATAGGTGATAAGAGAGATATAGGCATTGTGTAATGGTATAGATAGATAAATCTGTTATACTTGTAGGGATGTGCACAAATATTCGAATTCTTAACATGCCGGCCTCCGTTGAAAAGTATGATTTTCAATACAAATCTACTAATACTAATTCAATTTAAATTTTAGACGGGGCGGCTCATTGAATCTTCTAATCTAATTCATTTCTTATATGGTAAACAATGTAAACTTCGTGCTTCTGGTCTCGGAGTCGCTGTTGGATGTGGTTGCCGAACGTTGGCCACGTGACTCATCGGATCGGCGATCATGATTCGGTTTGTTGACAACGCTTCGGCTTCTCGTCGGTCAATGGGAGATGGATCCTTCCTGCACTCATCGAGTATGGGCGTTTTCACGGGACGTTCGATCATTCACGGGTGCTGTCGAAATGTTGAATAGGCTTCGGTGTTGACGACGACAGAACTAGATGATTACGACAGTTGGACCTCCGATGTCATTGATAATCGGTCGATGCGTGTTCGTTCGGTAGACGATGGAACGTGTAGGCAAGGTCATCGATGTTGTCGTTGATTGAAGAACCATACCCAAGTAGCACAATTTGTTTCAATAGAGCATAAAAATCGCTCTTGAAACAAATTAGGGATGGTTTTGTTTGGCTATGTACCTCAAAATCATACACAACAGCAACGCAAAAAGCGCAAGGGTGGAGGCTATTTGCAACTTGACATTGTTTCTACAGAGTTGCAATAGCATTTAATAAAACTTTCGAATATTCTAATTCGCGTTGCTAGAAAGTGAGATGATACCGATGTTTAAATGAATGCGAGGATAGCTTTTGTTTAAAGGATATCTTCATCAACCAAATATTCGTGATGAAAAAATTGAGAAACAAAATGATCCGAAAATCGTGTTGGTGTAAGTTTAATTTTTAAACGCTTTCTGATTTATGGATCAAAATTCTGTTGAATAAATCCTTGAGAATAGAGCATTGTTTCTGAGTTTGGAAAAGAAACATTTGAGTAAAATTATGTTTACATATGGAAAAATCAGATTAATGATTCATTCGAAGATTAATCAATCGTTACAGGTTCATGTTAAGTTCAAACTGTGGAGGAATGAGTAAAATTTTAAAATCTCATTTCGTATTGAATTTTTTTGACATATGGCATCTACGAACAAACCAAATACACTACCGGCTAAAATGATTATATTCCAATCCTAACACGTGAATGCATCTTTGATGTTTGTCCATGCAGAAATCTCTATATATAGGCAATAGTAGCATAATTAGTTTGATAGTTAGTTTTCTTTGTTTTAGTATACCTGATTTATTTATTTATTATTAAAAACTGAATTCCACATTATAAAATAGCAATAAATTTAATATTAAACCATACTAACAGCTGCTTATTTGTTCAAAGAATAAACATAACGTACTGGAAAAAAATTTAATTGGCATTACAAATAAAACAATAATGTCATATACGCTTTCAACAAATTTTTTATATCAAATAGAACAAAAAATTAGAATAATTCGGAAGCTAAACCATGTTTCTTTATTTAACTATACTTAACAATTGAGTGGGAATTTCATTAAGAGGTTAATAATAAAACAACATCCTTGTATTACCTACTCTTCCATGCATTCAATGTCTTGATTGTTCGCAATTTGATCATCCATAATTGTGGTCTAGGTCACACAAAAAAAATCCAATGGTAGACACAACTGTTTCTCAATGAAATTATCTTAATATATGTGGAAAATATCAAACCGTTCTAAATATGTTTTTGTGTAGAACTTAGATTACTATCAATTGCAATTATTTATGCAATTGTTTATGATGAAAACTACTAGCCAAAAAAATTCAACTGTATGATAGCTTAAAGGAGGTTACTTTTAAAAGACGAAAACTTTATTTTTATTGCTACTTTCAGCATTTCATTTTAAGCTTTATTCGAATGACTCAACACAAAATTGCACGCAACAAATTTATATTCAACAAATTTAAAAGAATTTTATTATGATTATTTTCGGTTATGATATATCGATTATTCCATATCCATAACACTAAAATCTCTTCTTTACATATATTATTGCTTACGTTTTGATTTAAATTAGCAATTTGAAAAATATACAATCAGGTGCTGATACATTTTAAATTTTATCAATACCAACGTTTTACTATGTGTTGAATAGATTAGGTTATAGTTGGGAGCATAGCAACAATTTTGTTCTTAAAATAGGGTCAACGGATTTTTTGTGTAATCATTGATTTTGTTTCTACACGCTATTTCTAAATAACAAAATTTGAGTACTATGGACTCAAATTCGTCTTAAGTATGGCTACCCAAACGTTAGTCAAGATAGTTCGTAGTGGTAAGGTGATAAACAGTCAACATCGGCTTGAATCCGATCGATGTTTACTAATTGTTAACGTGTTACTCCTAACCATCTTTAATCAATTTTGGGTAGCCATACTTAAGACGAATTTGAGTCCATCGTACGCCCACCGCTCGTTGTCAACTTGTATCTTTCAATTTCCAACCTGCCGTTATGCTAAACGGAACTATCGATACTCTGTCTTCATTTATATTCGTTCTAGTAATAAATTGCTGTCCACTCCTAGAGCCTCTCCTGTAGATGCTAAATTATCTGCTTCTGACAAATTTCATCATAAGAGCTTATGTTTCTTACGCACAACTAGTAATCTCACAACTGTATATTTTGTTTGGGAAGTTAATATAATTCAGCTTTACGTAGGTAACTATGTTTTTAAAATAATTAGTTAAATAGTAATAGCCACTATTATGAAAATCATAGCCTTTAGAGGTTGCATAACGAATACTTTGAGCCATTTTCTTTGTTAGGCATATATATATATATAAACATCAACCTATGATCAAAATATGAATTGATTATTTTTTCATTAATATCAAAATACATGTGGTCGGCAGTGTGCATTTCATTTGGAGATATTTTAATCGTCATAACTGCTGTGGTAGTGTGCAATTGAACGTTGCAAAAACGTAACATTATTCACTTTATGCTGCGTTCTCATTAAGTTGCGCATGTGGCTCAAAAAACGTGTTTTGGGAGATCTTAAGTATCAGAACGCTTCATTGGAACAAGTTTGTATATTCTTTGTTATGTTGCACTGGAGGTCAAAATTTCTTCATAATAAACATCACATACACTGGAAAATATTAAGTATGCAACGTCATGATTAAGATTACTTAACTGCAAGTTTACAAAGGCAAACAGGTCTCGACTAACTCCAATGTTTGTTTTGAATTGTCTTGGCAAACCATTTGAGCAACACCAATGCAATACCTAGTATATAGCATACGTGAAATACACTCTGCTGTAACAAAATATGCGTTTTGTTACTGCAGATTTACTGAAATGAAACATTAAAACTAGGTGTTGAATATTAAAGATGTTTTGTGTGCTACTTGGGTAGGTGATCGGGTGACCTCAACAGCATAACGCAACATCTCGGCGGTTGGAACAGGACAGCATGGAACGATAGTAAGCATTAGTTTTGCAATTTTTGAAAGGGGACGGCACAAAACAAAATACGCAATTAGCGCCGTTGGGGTTGAGCCACGTTACGAGTAAGATTGAGCTTTATCTTCATCAGCGGCTGCTGATCGTTGGATCGGAAGAACGCAAACCTTGCTGATTGCACGAGTGAATTCACCACCTTTTGTTTTTACCGAGACTACACGGACGTTTCCGTCGTCGCCGTGGAAGACTCGAATCACACGACCAAGGCACCACCGTAGTGGTGGTAGATTCTCCTCCTTCAGTAGCACTAATGTTCCCACAGCAACATTATCACGTTGGCGTGTCCATTTGGTACGCGGGTGTAAGCCGGACAAGTAATCCGTGCTCCAGCGTTTCCAAATTCGTCGAACAAATTCTTGTGTTTGTTGGTAGCGATCCAAACGATTCTGGGGTATGGTTTCGTTCGATGGTTCAGCAGCAGCTATGAGCGGCCGGTGGACCAAAAAATGTCCCGGTGTAAGAACTTCAAGGTCTTCAGGATCAGTGGACAGAGGTGTCAACGGCCTTGAGTTTAGACAACTCTCAATTTGGACGAGCAGTGTTTCGAGGTCGTCCTTATAGAGAACTGTAGTACCGATGGTTGATTTGAGATGTTTTTTAAACGACTTCACGGCGGCCTCCCAAAGGCCTCCGAAATTTGGCGAGCGTGGCGGTATAAACTTAAATTCGATCCCTTCTTCCAGGCAATATGAGGTGACGGAGTGTTGATGTTGTTGCGACTTGAACTGCGCTAGCAGCTCGGCTAACGCTCGGGAAGCTCCTATAAAGTTTTTCGCATTATCGCGTAATACAGCACTCGATGACTGCCGGTTTGGAGCGTCGTCCGATGAACCGTTTCAGGGCGGAAATGAAGGAATTCGTTGAAAGATCCGCAACTAATTCGATGTGAGCTGCTTTGGTGACGAGACACACAAAAATTGCGACGTAACATTTTACCGGAAGTGTCTTGCGTCCCAGATGACGATAGAAGAGCGGTCCACAAAGGTCCACGCCGGTTTTCAAAAACGGATGTGTTGGTGTTACGCGTTCGGCAGGCCGATCACCCATCAACTGCTCTTGAACGGTTGGTTTGCAACGATAACATTTTATGCAGTCTTGCACCACCTTCCGAGCTAAGTTGCGTACTCTCAGTGGCCAAAAGCGTTCCCGCAGGCTGGCAATCAATAACGGCGGACCACAATGCAAAAGCTTCTGATGGTAGTACGTAACAACCATCTTCGTGAACGGATGGTTTGATGGAAGAATCATTGGGTGTTTACGGGATTCTGGAACAGGTGCATTACGTAAGCGACCACCAACCTTCAGAATGCCATCCTGTAAGATTGGCGCTAGAGATTTTAGTCTGGATTTGGCACCAACTTCGCCACAGGTAGCTACGTCTTCGATGTCTTTCTTCAACAAATCTTGCTGTGTTTGACGAACCAATACCTTGAGCGCATCTTTGTATTCACCAACTTGGAGAAAACCGGTTTTCCGGTCGTTAGAGTTCCGTTGTTTGCAATTATGGCAAAACCTTAGAAGGTATGCCACCAGAGACACTATGCCAGCATACGATGATCGTAGGCTGAAGATCAGATTGGGAACATGTTCTTGTATTGGAAGCGCAATGGATCGTTCTTCGAGTTCTTCTGCCGGCAAATCTTCGAAAGTTGGGCGAACTAAAGGAGGCCAAAATCGATTCGGCTGACTGAGCCACGGTGGACCATTCCACCATAGAGCACAATCCTTTAGTTCCGCTGGCAGCATTCCGCGGGAGATTATATCTGCTGGATTATCGATTCCAGACACGTGTGCCCACAGCCCACCTTCGGTAAGGTGCTGGATTTCCGACACTCTGTTCGCCACAAAAGTCTTCCAGCGGGATGGAGCTGCCGAAATCCAATGGAGAACAATCATAGAATCGGTCCAAAAAATGTATTTCATTTGGAGGTTGAGTGCTTCTTGCACCTTCTGGAACAGATGACTCAATAGTAGCGCTGACGAAAGCTCCAGCCGAGCTAGAGATACCTTTTTCTGTTTCTTGCTATTTCCCAGTGGTGCAAGTTTGGATTTGGACGTTAAAAGGTGAACTGATATTCCGCCGCTCGAGGATACCGCACGAAGGTAGACGCATGTCCCATAGGCCTTTTCAGAGGCATCGCAAAAACCGTGTAAGTCGATAAATGTGGGGTTGACTATAGGGACAACCCAACGTGGTACGTCAATCGATTCGATTACCGTTAGCTCGGTTCGAAACTGTAGCCAGCTTTTTTGAAGCTCATCTTCGAGGGGCTCGTCCCAGGATCGGTTGCTTCGCCAGAGTTGCTGCACAAATAGTTTTGCAACAACTATCACCGGTCCGATAAAACCTAATGGGTCGAATAGACTTGATGAATCGGATACAATCTGTCTTTTGGAGACACTAACGTTTTCCTTCCATTTTGGGACATGGAAACCAAAACGATCGAACCTTGGTTCCCATTTCAATCCGAGAGTTTTGATTGAAGCTCCTGGATCGAGACCTAGTACGTTCCGTTCATCTCGGAGTGACTCAGGAATATGATTCAGAATTTCCGGTGAATTCGATGACCATTTACGTAGTGGAAATCCAACGGAACTCAGCAGCTGAAGGAGCTGAGTGCATAAAGTTTTTCCAGACTCGACGGTGCTACTTCCAGTGATTAAATCGTCCATATAAAAATCTTCGCCTACTACTTTGGCAGCCATAGGATGCGAATGCTGACCCAGTTTGGAAACTTCTTGCAGACATCGAGTGGCTAAGTATGGCGCAGCAGAAGTGCCGTAGGTCACCGTCGTTAGCTCAAACGTACGGATGGGCTCCGACGGGTCGTCTCTCCAAAGAATCCTCTGCAGACAATGATCGGAAGGGTGCATCTGAATTTGCCGGTACATCTTTTCAATGTCCGCCACTATAACGTACCGATGAGTTCGCCACCGCAGAATGAGGGAGAGCAGGTCACCTTGTACCACCGGACCCACCATAAGTGCGTTATTGAGAGAGATGTTGCTATCCGTTACACAAGACGCGTCAAAAACAACCCGAAGTTTAGTGGTAACGCTATCGGGACGCTCAATGCAGTGGTGTGGGAGATAGTATGGCCGATACTTAGTGGGTTGTGAAACATCGCTGACTTCCATCATGTGCCGTAATACTCGATACTCATCGATAAAGGCAGAATAGGCGACCTTGAGTTGGGGTTTGGTTTGCAATCGGCGCTCTACCGACAGAAAACGGCGTTTGGCGATTTCGTATGAGATACCCATCAATGATAGAACGGACAGTTTCTTCGGAAGTTCCACTACGAACCGTCCTGTATCCGCTCTCGTTGTAGTCGCTACGAAATGTACCTCACAATTCGATTCCTCTACAGACATGGTACTGGGGGACTGACAAGACTCCAATTCCCAAAATCGGGAAAGTTGCTCTTCAATACTGCACACATGGATAATGCTAACGATTTCTGGATCTGATCGACTGCTGCCTACCCTGCCTGATACGACCCAGCCAAGTAAAGTGTTCTGCAATACAGGTTCGCCAGGACCAAGGCGAATGAATCCATCGAGAAGTAGGTCATAATAAGCATCTACTCCTATGATCATGTCCACTGCAGCTGGTTTGTTGAAGTTGGGATCAGCTAGTACGACGTTTGAGGGCCAATTCCATTCGGTAATATCGATGCAATTCGAAGGCAGCTCACGTGTGACAGATTTTAGCACGTGAAACTTAAGTGGGGTGCGGAAACTGCAGCAATGCGACTGGATTTGAACATTGATGGATTGGGTAGAAGCGATAGATGACTGCCCAATTCCTCCGATGGTGTGATATTCCTTGACCATTTTCACCTGCAAGCGTTGGGCTAAACATTCAGAGATGATATTCAGTTGTGAGGCGGGATCAAGCAAAGCTCTAGCCCACATGATGTTCCTGGATGAATCGATGACCTTCACGAGCGCCGTCTTCAGCAGAACGGTTGATGGAATTCGACGAACGTTGGTAACCAAAGAGGTGGAGCAATGACTGAGTGATCCCGTAGATGAGGGTTGTGGTTCGGCGAGAGGAGTTTGCGAGGAAGTCTTGGTTATGTCCGAGGACGTTGGTCTAGCGATTTGAGATTGAGATTGATTGATGGTGGTTGGGCTTGGATACTGTTTTGTAGCTTGGGGTTGGATTGGGTTGCGATTTGAAGTTTGTTGGTGGAGCATCGTATGATGCTTTTGGTTACAGACACGGCATGCACCAGAAGGGCAGTTTCTAACCTGATGATCAGCGGCTATGCAATTTATGCAGAGAGCCTTTCTCTTCACTAAATCGTACCTTTCAGAAACTGGTTGCTTGCGGAAGGTATCACATTTGAATGGCGAATGGACAGACTGGTTGCAAAAGACGCATGGCTTCGAAGAGGTGCTAATGATGGAATGGACACTACTAATCTTGGATTTCTGCATTCGTCCAGGATCAGATCGGGGGAGTTCCGTGACACGTGCCTTTCCAGGTGCGATTGATTGAAGAACGGTGCAATGAGAACGCAAAAAGTCCATAAGCTGTTCGTACTTGGGAACGTCTGTTGAACAATGATGATTTTCCCATTGTCTCAGTGTTGACATATCCAGGCGAGAGCATACAATATGTGCCAATAAGACACTCCATCCCTTGGTATCGATGTTCACTTTCTCGATCATCTGCAGGTTACGTTCAAAATCATCAATGAGTCGAGAAAGAGACTCATAACTTTCCCGTTTCATGGGTTCTACGGAGAGAAGTGTGTCCAAGTAGGTTTTCACCACTAACTTTTTATTGTCGAATCGCCTAGTCAGCAGAGCTGACAAAAGTCATTCACGTCATACAAAACACGCAAAGAAAAAAAAGTCACCTTCACCGATTTGAGCTACGCGACGTCTTTCCATTTTCGTCGTGTTGCACCCAAAGCATGAAGATAGTCATGCATTCATACTCAACGACGATGTTTCATATTCCTTCTTCGTGGTCTGGAATCAAAACGACGCGAACACATAGTATGCCTTACCTTGATACAATTTTCCGGTGCACTAAATTTGTCGCGTCGCATGTGTTTCGTCCAGTGTTTGACCAGGTCATACGTTGTGTTGTGATTATTTGGTTGAGACACGACGATGAGACGAGTGAAACGAACTGACTACTGGGAGTTAATTTAATACCACCGAGAGGCATCGTGCCAGCTCGGTGGGTACTTTCAATAAGACGTTAACACCACTAAAATGACATAGAATGACGTTTCCCTTTTATAGGGGAGACGAAGTTTGGATGAACATTGTGGAGTCGTGCGCACCGCATCATTACAATAGTCCATGGATACGGAGCGCCGACAGTGATGGTCCACGCTGCTCGCTTTAACTACAACAATAGAAATTGGCTGCTAGCTTGGTAGCCACTCTCGTTTATAGTCACTAGATTCATAGTCTGGCGGATACAATGACGGGAGCCAATTTGAATTGTCACTTGGCGGAGCCAATCGAGCATGTCTCAAGAAATTCATGTTAGGACCTTAATTCCATTTGTAAACAATGAATTTAAATATCGATTTCTCTTGAGTGAAAGCAGAATTTGGTAGAAGAATGTTAGTTCTACCATATGGAGTAGCAGGATATGGTGGGATTCTCGTTATTTGTGAGAAATCAACGTTTTAAGTCATTGTTTACAAATGGCTTTTAGGCCCTTAACATAAATTACTCGAGATATGCTCGATTGGCTCCGCCAACTGACAGTTCAAATTGGCTCCCGTCGTTGTATCCACCAGACTATGAATCTAGTGACTATACTCTCGATAGGTGGAAACAATGCACGCTGCTGGGGGACGCGTTGCTATTCACACAACTAACAGCAAGACGCCGTGTGCTTTGTGAAATCGAACAGCATGCGAAACTGGCCGGATAAAAATAACCATACAATTAAAATACAATAATATAAAATAACTTTAAAATGTACTGCCGCCGTTGAATCTTATTGTTCATGTATCAGATAAATGAAAAATGTATATTGTTATTACAACAGATTTACTATTGAACCCATATGCAAGAATTTTCAGCAATTGTGAAACTACACAATCAATAGTAATTGACTCAAATTGGCTCGAAAAAAAAAATGATTTTTTCTATAGTTAAGATACATAACTACACCGTTATTCTGTTGTCAATGTCTCAATTTATGTTAGATTCTATTGTGGAAACAATAACTGCTATTGTCATCTTATGATTATGAACAACACTTCAAATTTTACGCTCTATTGATTTTATCGTATGATTACAATAAATTTAATCAAAATCATTGTTTTTCGGATTGCGCGATCATTTATTCAGTTTGTGTTTAAGTCTGTACTGATCTGATAAATTGCCGGTCCCGGCCATTTTCGAAGCAGGTGGTATAAATTTCCTGGAAAAATGTTGCAAAAAGATTGCATATTTCTTCCGAATTGCTGCCAATGCGTTCATCTAGATGCATGGATGATGGAAAATTTTCTGATTTAAATTTTGTTTTAACGTAATTGAAAAAGGGTTGAGGGCACAACTTTATTTCCTTTCCAGTTTTAGTGTCATACTCTTCAAATGCTATGGCTAAATTTAGTTGATTACAAACGTCTATATATTTCTCTAAATCTTCAATGCTGTTTTTTTTTTAAATTTTTGTTCACCTTGCAATTTTTTGATTTTTAGATTTTTGCAATTTTTAGATTTATTTTTGAATTTCCATGATGTTGTATTATTTTGATTATTTATGAATTATTCTGAAAAGAACATTATAGTAGACATCAACAGCAATTTCAACATTTCGTTCATTTCGTACACACCTAGAAATTGTGAATTTTACACGACACGTAATTCATGTGTGTTAAAAGTCTGGGAATGTAAAGAAATATTTCGTGTTAAATTATGGCTTCTGAGACTGACGCATATTCAATTCGATAAAAGATGTGTTTGGTTGAATTAAAAGATTGGACTCGGTAAAAATGTGACACTTTGTTTTGGGTGTAACTTTTTATCGCGTGGGTAAAAATTAATGAAACAAGAAGAGCTACGCCAGCAAATCCTGGGCGCGGTGATCGATAGTCCTGGTCAGTCGCACAGATGGATCGGCAAAAGGCTTGGAATCCACCATTCCACCGTGTCCCGCGTTGTGAAGATGTTCCAGGAGATGAAGACCATCGAGCGACGCGCTGGAAGCGGCTGAAAACCGAAAACGTAATACCCAGAGAAGTCGCGGAAGCTGTACCGTGAGTGGCTGGTCAAGCCAGCCTGTCTCGTCATGGACGACGAGACATATATCAAGGCGGACACCAAACAAATCCCCGGTCTCGAATTTTTTGTCGGTTCGTTCCGGAAAAGAAAAGTTCCGGAAGAGAAAGATGGACTAATTCACGAAGAAGTACCTGTTGTGGAAGGCGATCTGCGAATGCGGAGGGTACAGCATGCCGTTCGTTACAATCGGCACCATAAACGTGTAGATTTATCGTGAGGAATGCTTGCAGAAGCACTTGCTGCCCTTCCTCCGTTCTCTCCGTGGTCCCACGCTGTTCTGGCCGGATCTCGCTTCGTGCCATTACGCCAAGCCTGTAATGGATTGGTACGAAGCGAAGGGCTTTAATGTGGTCCCGAAGGAGGCGAACCCGCAAAATACACCAGAACTTCGTCCGATCGAAACATTTTGGGCGATAATGAAGAAGAAGTTGAAGAAAAGCGGACAAACATTCAAAACCGATGAAGTTTTGAAGAAAAACTGGGAAAAATTGTGTAAGGAAGATGGACAAAGCCTCGCCCAAAATCTCATGAGCAGTGTTAACAGAAATGTACGAGCATTCAGCTTGGGGGAGGGAATTCAATAAATAAATTATGCCGAAAGATAGTTAATTTATAGTTATTTAATCCCTGGAAGTTTGAAAAGTATCTGATTTAAAATGAATTTTTGGTGATCATTTTTGTGTGTCTCATTTTTTCCCAGTCCAGTCTTTATTGTCGCATCTCTTTCAACTCATTCTTATGTACTAAAGGACGCTTGCATGTGTCGGTCTCGGGAGACTGAAATTTACACGACATTTTGGTAGTGTGTAGAATTAGTTGCCAGTTTACACTACTTAATCTGCGTTTAATATTTTCATAATTTGCTTTGTGATATACAAAGATTTCCTCGAATTCACAGTCGTTGGGTCTTTGAGTTTCATGAGTAAAAAGAGAGAATACGATTGCTGTGTGAAATGGTTTATTTTACCATAAGGGATTCAATGATTCATTCACACATGAATCTTCGTGTACATTGGTCAGCAGAAAGCCTAAGTAACAGTTCTGCTGATTTTTGACGTTATTACTTTGATTTAGACCTAAATTAGAAGTTTTGTCGAAAACAAACTGCAGTGTTTCATTGTCTGCAACGATGTCTTACTTCAATGCTTTTATTTTCAGAGTCCTGAAAAAAGTCAGGTTATCTTTGGTTGAAGTCACCATAGATGTGAACTTTAGCCTCAGGAGGTAATTGTGATACAATTTGTTAGGCGTTTTGAAAAAAAAGATTCATGAACAGTTTTATTTGCACGATCTGGTGGAAAAAAAACACGGAGGCAAACACGTGTGTTTTGCCAGCAATGCATGATTTAACCCAAACAGGCTCAAATTCTTTGAATTTTGTCGCAGAAAGGATTTCTAACTAGAAATTGGCTGAAACTGCTATGATAACACCTTCGGACAAAATTTCGGTATAATATAAAAGTTCTTTCTTCGCTTCGAACGCTTTCATGACAGCTTGTCTCAGTAGCTAAAATTACCGAAAAGGATGAGCCTAGTAAATGTTTATATATTTCTTCCATTTTTGCTGTGCCTGTCAAAATTTCAACCGTATGAAAGGTTGAAATCTTAACAGTTAATAAGAATTACAGTTGAATTATGTTTTAGCGAAGATATTCTTGAAGGTAGGTCGGTTATAAAAATCATACAATGTCTTCTGCTTTCTTATCTAATCAATAGGTTATAGAAAATTTTCATAAAAAAATGAAAATATCAAAAATTAGTCGACGTGACTTATGAATAACCCTTTACAGCCGTAGAGGACGTCTTCGCCATTCTTAGATTTAGCGACCAAAACATACCGGTTTTCGTCATGCACCATCTAAGGTGTGACGATTACAAAATATTCATGCATCATCAAAACGATGACTTATGGTTCTTCGCATATTTTTTGTTGCGTGACTAGGAAGGGTTTGTGACGAACAACTAGTTGGCATCATCGAACTTGTATACCGTTACAACTTTATTGTTGTACGACGACAGGCTTTGCGTTGCTAGTCAACATGTTTCCCTTGCGCGACATTGAAGGCAACAGACTCGTCGCTACTGTGGTTTTATGTGCTTTGACGATGACTTTTGTCAACACTGCTAGTCAGTGATTGCCACGCTATTGAATAGTTGGCCTCGGTAATGTCAATAGACTCAACTACTCGTTTTGCTTCCTTTGTTAGTGATGCGACAAGATAGGAAAACTTGTCCACATCAGATAGGTTGGGATTCAAATCAATGAGACTTTTAAAGGTGTCTCGAAAAGTCAGCCACTCAGTGACTGATCCGTCGAAAGAAGGAAGCTTAACTTCCGGAAGTTTTATTCGCGACATTGGGTTAGTGCGATTAGAACTCGGTCCAGCAGAGGTTACAACCGAGCTGATGGATGGTAAAAGGTTAGCCTTCCGATCGGCATTTACTAAAAACCCCTTCACGTTTACGTAGATTTTTTCGAACTTATCCCGTGACGCACGACTGCCCTTTTCGTCGTCGTCAGCAGTAGGTGACTCTTCATCCTGCATCATGTCGATTTCTAAACGGACCTTCAAAAAGTTCTCGAAAATTCCCTCCAAACGGTCCATCCACCCGGCGATCTGACCCTTATCCCGAGATTCATCGTAGCCTTCCATAAATTTCGCCACGTTGTTTAGAGTATCAAAGCAGAAACGTTCTTGCTTGCTCAATGCCCTCAACGTTGGAGCCATTGTTCCACTTCAATGGCAAAAATTCACGGAAAGAAACACAATAATCGTCCGATCACAACCAACGTTCGATTAGTCGGCGTGATGCAAAAATCAATTCTGGTCTTTCAACCACCAACAGCTTTATTTGCTCGCGGGTATATTTCCACCACCTCGTGTTAGTTCCTTTCGCAAATCGTCAACCGCACAGCCAAAATCTCACCAAATGCTCAAATCTTTCCTTTCTATTCAAAGCGATGGCATTCAATTTACGAAAGGGTTAGTCGCATGCTTCTACTCGCTTACCTCATCAATTAGCCTCAATGCAAAGGTCGATAGAATTGCGCCTTTTGTGACGACGGCTATTATCTCCGACCCTATTGTGGAGACCCAAGCCACGCTGACTTCTTAACACGCGGTCGACTCTGATCACGCTCTAGTGTCACACTCACGATTATGCACTTTTTGTCAATGTTTTCAGTTCCGTTATAAATGATATATATCACTTGCGGTGTTGAAAGTACGATATGTTCTTTTATTGCTCACTTGCATGCACTGTGTGGTTATTCTCACACTCTATGTCCACGACACTCGCATACGATACGATAGTACGCAAACGACTGCGGTACTTTACTTTGACCGGCGCGAAACGGAATGTACGATATGTCCGAAACTAATGAAATTCACAATGTGAAATTCTTCACGGCAAGCATTTGGCACTGACGCGAACTGAAAATTATGCAAGAAAACCGATGCCAATCGATCCGGTTCGAAGGACCTATTTTACTATGTAGGAAATAAGAACTAGATTGGCTCGGTATCTGAAACAATTTATTCGGCGCAACGGTATGATCTTGTTGAGAATCTTTATTGGACTAACTCGATCTGGCTATTCTATACTGGTTATATAATACGCACAGATCCCGATTGGTTTTCCGAACTATTGGCAACTATCTTTCGCTCACATATCAGATGGATAGGTGATAAGAGAGATATAGGCATTGTGTAATGGTATAGATAGATAAATCTGTTATACTTGTAGGGATGTGCACAAATATTCGAGTTCTTAACAATTAGCTTATGCTAATATGAAAGTAAATTTAGATAAATGCAGTTTTTTTGTTTCAGAGCTCACATATTTGGGACATATTATCAGTGATAAAGGGCTGATGCCTTGTCCTGAAAAAATATCCTCAATAGAAAAAGCAAATGCTCCCAATAATGTTTCAGAACTACAATCTTTTCTAGGGTTGATAAATTATTATCATAAATTCATACCGAACTTATCTTCTAAATTGTTTCATTTACACAATTTACTTAAGAATAATGTAAGATACACTTGGGATGACAACTGTCAAAAGGCGTTCGTAGAAAGCAAAACATTGTTGATTAACACGATTTTTTTAGAATTTTATGATCCCAAGAAGCCGATAGTTGTGGTCTCCGATGCTTCAAGATATGGCCTAGGGGGCCTTATAGCCCATGTGGTAAATGATGGAGAAAAACCTTTTAGCTTTACATCGTTTTCTTTAAATCCAGCTCAAAGAAAGTACCCAATCTTACATTTGGAAGCTTTGGCACTTGTGTGCACTATAAAAAATTTCACAAATATCTTTACGGACAACATTTTACAGTTTATACGGACCACAAAACAGGCAAAAACTCAATTTATGTAACAAGACTTCAGAGATTTGTCTAAGATTTGGCAATATATGACTTTGATATAATATACAGACCATCAACAAAATTAGGAAATGCGGATTTCTGTTCCAGATTCCCCTTGCAGCAAAATGTTCCAGAAGAATTGGATGCAGACGTTGTGAAAAACATAAATTTTAGTAAAAACCTCCCCATTGATTCAAAAATGATTGCAGAAGGCACAAAAAATGATGAATTCCTTTAAAAATTGATATCATTTATGCGCAATGGTTGGCCTGAAAGAGTGCACAAACCGTTTATTGATATGTTTGCGAATTATTTGGACTTGGAAATAGTTGACGACTGTTTGCTGTATAAGGACAGAGTTATTATACCAAGAATATTTCAAAAGCAAATTCTGAGCCTTCTGCATGGTAACCATGCTGGTATAGTAACTACTAGACCATTCAGTAGGGTTCATACAGATTTCTTTTTTTTTGAACATCGTACTTACCTATTGATTGTAGACAGTTTCTCCAAATGGATTGAGGTGGAATGGATGAAGCAAGGAACAGATTGTAACAAGGTGTTGAAAAAGTTGGTAGCATTTTTTGCGTGGTTTGGATTGCCAGATGTATTAGTTTCGGACAATGGTCCTCCTTTTAACTCCATAGGGTTTATAAATTTTCTTGAAAGGCAAGGAATTAAGGTCATGAAAAGCCCACCATATCATCCTGCAAGTAACGGACAAGCTGAGAGGTTGGTGAGAACTGTTAAAGAGGTCCTCAAGAGATTCCTAATGGATCCAAACATTATGGAGTTAGACATGGAAGATCAGATAAACCTTTTCTTGTTTAATTTTAGAAACAATAACTTAACAGTTGATGGACATTTTCCATCTGAAAGAATATTTTGCTACACACCAAAAACTATACTAGATTTAGTAAATCCTAAAAAACATTATAAAAGTCAACTCCAAAACACACCACATCCAGATGAAGATTATCATGATGAGCAGCTAGGCGGAGATATTCCGAAACATTCTATCGATGCTCTCGAAAATCTGATGGCTGGAGATGAAGTATGGTATAAAAATCATAATCCCCACCATCATGCAAGATGGATCAAGGCCACATTTATTAAAAGGCATTCTCGTAATATCTTTCAGATACATATTGGAAGCGTCAGCGCCATGGCACATCGAACACAGATCAGGATCTGTAAAGAAGTACCGTGGCAAAGGCCAAACGTTCTGATCACAAGGAAGAAAGATACCTCAAGGAGTGAAGGATAGATGTTTCCGAATGACGAGCCAATACCGACCACTACCGAAGTGGTGTTGGACGAGGCTCCGAAGGGAGACAGGAAACGGAAGCGTCGACACCCGAAGGATAACCAAATGGAGCTCCGTAGATCAAAGCGTTTGAGGAAGGCAAACCATTATGAAAATTTTATTATGAATGAAACTTTTCGGATTAGTTTTGGCTGGAATTCGGATTTGATATCTATAAGTTGTAAATTGAATTCTTTATTTGTATAAATTTGATTTTTCATATTGTTGACTATAGTCAAGTTCTGTTTATTTTATATTCTCTAAAAGGGGAAGAATTGATGTATATTACCGGCGCATTTAAGATACTTTGTGCGCACGAACAATGTCATTTGACATGCGATGTTTTTACCTATACTACACTTCCGGTCGAGCTATCGGTAGAGGAGCCGAAGGGCTAAAAGGGAACGAAAAATAAACAATAAAGTTAGTCTACTCTGAAACCTTGAGTGAGTTGGTTGATTATTGGTTAGCGTGAGAAACGACTTTCTTTACCTTCGGCAGTAGAATCCGTAGCTACCTATAGTGAAACTCAGTACAGAAAACAATCTACGTTGATATTCTTTGCGTAATGAAAGTTTTCCATTGGTATTATTAAAAATTTGGCAACCAGCGCTGTCTGAGAGAATATTGGGAGGTCAGAATTGGCCACAGAGTCGAGATTGGACCAGGCTCCGCTATATTGAGGAATTGGAGCTCAAATCTCAAAGATTTAGTTTAGAAGCAAGGATTTTCTCAGATTACCTTCAATTAAAACTCAGCATTTAATTTGATTATTTAATTATTTTTATTATTCCCTTCATAATTCATCAAACACATATTACATAGCAAAATTCTAACAATTTACGCACTTTTCTTCATCTGAAAACGAAAATTGTTTCACGATCATGTAATTTTCATTTTGTGGCTTAAAGTAATGAAACGATTGTTTTTTTTTTTTTTTAAATCGTTTATTTGTATAGGCTCAATCGAATCAACTTTACAGAGCCAAGTTTTCATATTTGTATACATCATGTATCTTAAATCTAATGTTAAGGGAATAGAGCCGATTACTCGCGGCCGTCTCGAGGTTAATAGGAATAACAATTTAACGGATAGGGAGATGGGTGGGAATTTAAAGTATGATTTACATAACACATTTATTTAATATTCTAAATTGTCAAAAAACTTAAAACTATACAACTTTTGGTTTTCTTTTTATTTGAACATTTTTGAAAGAGAAAGAAAAACACAAACACAGAAAAAAAAACTTATACTAAACATACATGTTAAACTAACTACAATCTAAGGCTTATGTTAGTCAAAAACACATAAATGAGTTTCATAAACTCCAGATCACGTAGAGCCAAAATATCTCGAACCGGTACATTAGGTTGTCTACCTCGAGCCCGAAGGGAATCGTAAAGCTCAGATCTGACTCCACGATGCTCAGCACATGACCAAATAATGTGATCTGCGTCCTGATAACCTTGTCCACACTCACAGAGATTGCTGTCGCTCAGCCCAACCCGGTATAAATGAGCGTTCAAAGAATAATGATTGGACATAAGTCGAGACATCACACGAATGAAGTCTCGACCCACATCCATACCCCAAAACCAAGATTTCTTCGACACCTTTGGGATTATAGAATGTTGCCATCGCCCCAAATCTCCTTTACTCCATTTATACTGCCAGCTGACGAGTGACTGTTGACGAAAAATTGGAAAAAATTCGTTGAAGGCGATTTGTCGATCACAAATATCGCCTTCCATAGCGCCCACCTTTGCAAGCGAGTCCGCTTTCTCATTGCCCGGAATTGAACAATGAGATGGGACCCATACCAAGGTGATGATAAAATAACGCGAAGATAAAGCACTTAGAAGCTCCTGTATTTTCATGAGAAAATACGAGGAGTGCTTTACCGGCCTCAATGAGCGAATAGCCTCTATAGAACTGAGACTATCCGTGAAAATGAAGTACTGATCCGGTGTTAATGAGGCAACAATTTCTAGCGTAAAATGTATTGCCGCTAATTCAGCGACATATACGGAACAAGGAGCTTGAAGTTTACGGTTGGCGCTATAAATTTCATTAAATATACCAAAGCCTGCTGACTCCTCTATCAAAGATCCGTCAGTGAAGAACGATTTAGTGGAATCAACTTGGCCAAACTTTGCAGCAAAAATCACCGGAGCAATCATAGGACGATGATGCTCTGGGATTCCATGAAGCTCCTGCTTCATGGATAAATCAAAATGAACCGAATTGTCGAAATCGGAGAAGCAAACACGATTGGAAATGTTCGGCGAAGGGCTGACATCCTGTGTTATGTACAAATGGTACAAGGTCATGAAGCGGGTTTGAGGATTCAACTCAAGGAGCTTCTCAAAATGTTCGATTACCTGAGGGTTCATAACTTCACACCTGGTGAGGAGCCGGAGAGATAATTCTGTAAACCGATCCGAGAGTGGCAACATGCCAGCCAGCACTTCAAGACTCATGGTGTGAGTCGAGTGCATGCAACCTAACGCGATACGAAGACACCGATACTGAATACGTTCCAGTTTAATGAAGTGCGACCGAGCCGCTGACTGAAAACAAAAACTACCGTATTCCATAACCGACAAAATCGTTGTCCGGTACAACGTTAGAAGATCTTGTGGATGAGCTCCCCACCAGGTTCCGGTAATTGTGCAGAGAAAGTTGATCCTTGGCTGGCACTTTCGCTTCACATACTCAATATGGGATCTCCAGGTGCACTTTGAATCGAACCAGATCCCAAGATATTTAAAGGACATAGAATGAGTTATCGGCTTACCCCAAATTTGAAGCTTCGGTTGTGCTGGGTTATGCTTCCTAGAAAAAACTACCAACTCAGTTTTCTCCGTAGAGAATTCGATACCTAGCTCTAGAGCCCAAGTAGACAAATTGTCTAAGGTATCCTGTAAGGGTCCTTGCAGATCGACCCCATTGGGTCCCGTGACAGACACTACGCCGTCATCTGCAAGTTGTCTCAACGTACAATTGTCACTTAGACAAACGTCAATGTCTTTGACATAAAAATTATACAAAAGGGGGCTTAAACATGATCCCTGGGGGAGACCCATGTAGCTAATTCGGGAAGCTGTAGAGGTTCCATGAGAGAAGCTAATTTGTTTCTCTGACAGCAAATTGTACAAAAAATTATTCATTAATGGTGAAAAGCCACAAGCGTGGAGTTTATCTGAAAGAACTTCAACAGATACTGAATCAAAAGCCCCCTTTATATCCAAGAATACAGAAGCCATTTGCTCTTTTTTAGCAAAAGCTAACTGAATATCTGTGGAAAGCAACGCGAGACAGTCGTTCGTTCCCTTACCCCTACGGAAACCATATTGAGTATCTGAAAGCAGGTTATTCGTCTCAACCCATTTGTCCAGACGGAAAAGGATCATTTTCTCCAACAACTTTCGAATACAGGATAACATCGCGATGGGTCGATAGGAGTTGTGGTCGGACGCGGGTTTACCAGGTTTTTGAATGGCAATAACTCTCACCCGTCTCCAATCATCCGGTACAATGTTTAGTTCCAGAAACTGATTAAACAAGTTCAACATGCGCCTCTTCGCGACGTCTGGGAGGTTCTTAAGCAAGTTGAACTTGATCCTATCAGCCCCTGGAGCCGTATTGCCACACGAAAGGAGTGCGAGAGAGAACTCTACCATTGAAAAGGGTTGGCTAATCTCATCTATCGAATTCGAGGTTTCGCGAGGAATCATCCGTGCCGGCACAGAATCTGGACAAACTTTTCGCGCAAACTTGAGGATCCATTGGTCCGAGTACTCTTCGCTCTCGTTGTTCGTAGTTCGGTTACGCAACCTTCGCGCCGTGTTCCAAAGAGTACTCATCGACGTTTCGCGCGATAGCCCGTTCACGAATGTTCGCCAGTAACCGCGTTTCTTGGCCTTGATGAGGCTCTTAAGTTCACGTTCGAGAGCCGTGTATACTTCGAAGTGCTCAGGTGTTCCACGTCTACGGAAAACTTTAAACGCGTCGGACTTTTTACGGTAAACCTCGGTGCATTGCTGATCCCACCATGGAGAAGGAGGTTTCCTGCGAGATGACGTCCCTGGAACTGGTCGAGTTTGAGCTTGAAGCGCGCTGTCTAAGATCAGGTTGGAGAGGAAGTTATACTCTTCCAGCGGTGAAAGCCTTTCTACCGTCGTTACGGCTTCATCTACTGCTGTCCTAAACTTTGTCCAATCGATGTGACGGGTAAGATCATACGTGACGTTGACAGACTTCGACGGATTGAACCCGGTGGCAACCGAAACTTGTATGAGCAAGTGATCACTACCGTGGGGATCTTGAATCACATTCCATGTGCAATCCAACGATAATGAATTCGAACAAAGGGTGAGGTCTAATCTACTGCCAACTGAGGATGTACCAGCCAAACGTGTTACTTCTCCATTGTTAAGTACTGTCATATTGAAGTTGTCACAGAGGTCATATATCAAAGAAGACCGGTTGTCATCGTACAGTTCTCCCCAGCCTGTACCGTGAGAGTTAAAATCTCCCATGACCAACCGCGGAGCAGGAAGAACCGAACAAACATCTGAGAGTTGTTTTCGGTTAATGGAGGCTCTTGGAGGAATATAAACGGAAGCAATGCAAAGGCTTTTATTTTTAATAACAGCCTGACATGCGACAACTTCAATACCTGGAATTGGAGGAAAATTCACTCTATAGAAGGAGTAACACTTTTGATCCCCAAAAGTACTCCTCCTCCACGTGAATCCTCACGATCAAGACGAATAATATTGAAATCATGAATCGGAAGATGGATTTCGGAAGAGAGCCATGTTTCACAAAGAGCGAATGCATCACAACCGGTAGTGTGAGCTAAATATTTGAAAGATTCCAATTTAGGAACAAGACTTCTACAATTCCACTGCAGAACAGTGATCAAATCCCCGACCTCAATTGGAAAATTATCCATCGAAGGAAATGATTGCTGCAAGGAGGGGCCACTTAATTGTCAATTGCTTCAAAAAGGTCTTCACTGTGGGAAGCATTGCCATAACAATGCTTTTGAGAGGGTCAGAAATTTCGAGGTACTTGAAGATACCTTCAACAATATCATCAAATGAGAACAGTCCAGATGGAGAAGGAACTTCTGTTCTTAAAATCGGGGCGCTAGGGGTTTTGGATGTCCCCGGGAGAGATGGAAACTCCTGGGTGTAGTTAGTACTACGGAAACCAGGAGGACTAGGATTTTCCATTTTTCCACCTTTCCTTGAATTGGGCAAACTGGTTTTGGGCTCCGGCTCAGCAACTTTCCGTTGGCGAACGCGTCTTCGCTTCCTTGAAGCACCTTCCGGAAAACTGACTGATGTTCCCTCTTCAACCAAGTCAAAGTCAGACTCGTCATCTGACAGAGGAGCAAAGGGATTCGTATTGGCATTGGGTGATGGTGAGGCTTTTTCACCATTTCGGCGAAAGATTGCCTAGAACGCTGTTTAAGTGATCGTTCTAATTTTTCCCCGCGTTGCTTGTACGCCGGGCACGACGAGAGAGCATGAGGAGGAGTACCCTTACAGAAAGCGCATTTTGGTGTGCTGTCTGCGCAGGCGCCATCCTCATGTTTCTCCCCGCAATTTGAGCAGCGTGCCTTATTGCCGCAGTGGGAGGTCGTATGTCCCATCTGCTGGCATTTTTGGCAGATCATTACCCGTGGTACAAACAAACGCACAGGTAGTCGAAGTTTTCCCAACTCGACGTATTGAGGGAGGGCTGAACCAGAAAAGGTCACGCGAAACGAATCTGACGGAGTGAACTTCTTTTCACCCTTAGTGATCGATACTGTGCCTAATTTTCTCACATCCAGTATCTTCACTGGAGAAAGCAGGGGGTTCTTGAATCGACCAACCCCCTGCTTCATCAGGATCTCAGGGGTCAAAGTCGCTTCGGTGACCACACCTTCTATCTCAATACCTCGAGCTGGGATGTACACTCTATACTCGAGTGTAAAGAATTGAGAGACAGCAATCTCGTTCGCCTGTTTCAGGTTCGACACAACGACCCGAAGTTTATTGGGCCTGATCTTAATGATTTCAGTCACGGCCGATAACCGTTTCGTCAGATCATTACTGATCTGGTAAACATTTAAAGGTTTCGTTTTGGGCTGAAAGTATACAACCCATGGACCAGCTGAATCATCTGGATAGGCCCGTGACCGGGTGACGTTTTGAGACACCTCATTATTTGACGGCATGGATGAATCATCTTCCGACAAATCATCCATGTCGCACCCGTGGGAGCTTATTATGCTCAACCACTGAGGCACTTACAAAAGCACACTACAATACAATTCAATACAATAAACAAGCTTAACACAAACGAAAACACAAAATGACAATACAATCTATTCAGGGGAGAAGGAGAAAAACAAAACACTTATCTTATATGTAGATATTATTGAGCTGCTGCTGCTGCTACTGCTGCTGGGTGGCGAACGTGCGTGGTCGCCTTTACCGGGGAGGAGTGAAGCGCGACGAGTGTGATGAGGCGAACCGTTACTGCCGATGAAATGAAACGGATAGCCTCTATCACAAGATGAACTGCTGGTGTGTGTGATCCACAGAGATGCGGCAAAATGGCTGGTCACTTGTTTGCAGCAAATTAAAATTGATCACCACTGCTCTAACTTCTGGCTTTCCACTTCAGAAAAAAAAAATAAACTCGATGACAACTGCGGCCAAAATAAAGTCGAGGAGAAAAAAAAACTGAACTTCGAGCTAATACACCTTGAGAAACCATTAACACAACGGAGCACGGAAGAAACGAACTGTACCGTTTGCCTGTTAACTAGGGAATGATGAAACGATTGTGTCCCAGAGATTTGTTTTACACGAGTATAACGGTTCTTTATTTTCTTTTCCATTGCATTGTAATTTTTTTCCGAGAAAAATTCGGAATATATTTTGGAATCTTCTTTAGAAACAGCACAAGAGTATAGTTCGTATGCAGTTGTAATATGATTGTAATATGCCTTGTAAACTTGCTTTTAAAGCGTTTCGCTTTAGAACACCTCTGAAAGCGTCACAAGGCCCTCTTCCATGGCAAGTGGCAAAAAAGTTCCACTCTGCATTAAGACCGAAGTCATTGTACATGTTGCACAAATTGAAAGCACTCATTTTATTTTTGTGTTGACAGCCTGATCCATCGGAAAATATAGATATTTTACAGGTAAGGTAGCTTTTTACCCTTCTTACATCAATAGAAGGGTATTAAGATCGCTTGAAAACTCGAATTTTTATCCGAGGCCACAGGGCCGAGTGTCATATACCATTCGACTCAGCTCAACGAACTGAGCACATGTCTGTATGTATTTGTGTGTGTGTGTGTGTGTGTGTGTGTGTGTGTGTGTGTGTGTGTGTGTGTGTGTGTGTGTGTGTGTGTGTGTGTGTGTGTGTGTGTGTGAATGTGCGTTACAAATAATGTCAAATCGGTTTCTCAGCCATTTGTGAACCGATTTCAGTTCTGTTGACGGCAAATGAAAGCTACAACATTCCCATAGAACGCTATTGATTTTTTTTTCATTTGGACATTTCGTTATGAAACAGTACTTAACGGCCTATTATAAAAGTAATCAAACAGTTTAGTCTCCGATTACATACTGAGCTATTTGTGTACCGATTTTCGTTCTGTCAAAGCTATGATATCTCCAAATAACTGATCAAAATTTCATTATAATCTGATAATCCTTCATGGAGATATGACCAAAACAATACCTGAGAGCACATAATTGTGAGATGTGATATACTCGTTGCAGTGTAAACCCAAACAAGACCAATCACACCAATCGATGCCGCTTGCATTCTATTGTGTCGCATCTGGTGCGTTGTATAGCACATACAGCGGACTAGCCACACTATGCGACTCTATAGAATTAGAGCAGCATCGATTGGCTCGAGTGGTCTGGTTTTGAACTGAAACGAGTATATTCGAAAATTACACAAAGTCTCCATTTACTATTTTCAACGAACTTGTACTTATTAAGCATCTTGAATCCATATCGATAATCAAAATTGAAGCTCAGGATTGAAGCTTTGTTAACGCCAAATTAGAGTTATAAAATCTTCAAATATTTTGGCATGTTAGCAGATGTCACACCTCCGCCACATCAGTGGGCGCCTGGCCTAAAATGTAACAAACTTTGCATCAACATTTTTTATCTCACACAATATCGCATGTCATATCTACATTCCGACCTTTTTAGAAGATTCGCTAGATTTTTTTTTCAGTAGCACTGGACAAAATTTTTGAGTTTCATTGACAATGTACTAGAAGCGTCAATGTGTTCCCGGGTTCATGGGCATAAAACTTGAAATTTTCACAAAAAATGTAACTCAAAAACGACTTAATGAACATTTCTTATATTTTGATATGTTATGTAGGTTTTCATACAAAAATATAAATATAAATGGTCGTTGTGGTCCAACATTTAAAAAATCATTAAAAAAAACTAATATTTTGACCATTTTAGCAAATTTGAGTACAATTATTATTTTAACCATTATTTCTAGTAAAAACTATAAGTTATAAACTTTCTATTCATGAAAAAAAACATTGCAAATCGATCCAGTGGCTAATAAGTTATAATTTTTGTTTTAAATAAATTGCGATTTTTCTCGTAACCCTATATTGAACATGGCCTAATAAAAAAATAAAAAAATACAGGTCTTATTATTTTCAATGAAGAAAAAACCAAGCGATTTTAGGGTATTTTTTTTCAACTGTATTCTTTTCCCATGGATTGGCTGTATATATACATATATAAATATATTTATATTTGGGAGGCGTATTGAAACGAAATGCTGCGAAAGCCAGTTTGCAAGATCATCACATAACAACGGCCGAAGAACTTTATTCATGGGCTATTTCTAAGCCAGACTCGAAAATACACTATCAATTTTTTTCGGAATCCGACTATAATAAAATGGAAAGAAAATTAAAAAATCGTTACACACGTGTGAAGCAAATTTCAGGGACTCAGTCATTCCATAGTTTTAAGCCTCAAAACGAAGAGTATATTATTGTGAAACAAAATTCATTTTCAACGGAAGAAAAATGTATAAAATTGTTATGAAAAAACTTAATAAATAAAAATAAATGTATAAAAGTGTTTTTCTTATTTTTTAACATGTTCATCATGTCGCGCGGCTTTAAAGTGTTTTTTTCTTGGAACTTACACTAAGCAAAAATATTTGAAATTTTAAAGCCTTATTTATTTGAAAAGGTAATCGTCAAAAAATAGCAATTGGTCTGTGTGGTTAACGGAAAGCCTTAAAGACTGATTCTAATGTTATACTAAGTTTGTAAGTAACTCATAGATTTCATTAGTCATAGGTTTGATTGGATGGAGACGCATGGTAATCTACCATGCATCTTCATCGTTTCTACAGGCGGGTGATGTATAAAATGAAGAGTAATGATTTATTATTTAAAAAATTGTATCTCCAAAACGACACGCAGAACATCTCCAATTTTTTGATATGTTATGTAAAATTGAATGTTCTTTCATTTAAAAATACTAAAACAAGGAGTCGTTGAGGCCCCTCGCAGTCAAATTCAAGAAAAACTATTTGTTTTGTATTTTTTCATACAAAAATTGATATATTCAAAGGTTTCGTATTTTTGCTTGGAAATTCAAAAAAATAGCAATACAATGGCCAAAAATGACTAAAATCGGTTAAACGGTTTAGGAGTTATAAATTTTTGAAAATTGAAGATTTTGAAAAATCACGATTTTTGGACCAGTCTAACGCAGAAAGGTCCAGTCTAATAACGAAATAAAAAAATACGGGTCTAATATTTTTCGATGTTGAACAATCCTACCGAATATTATAAAATTCTGAGAGATCGTATAACTATTTTTCATGGAATTGCTGTATATATATATATATATATATATATATATATATATATATATATATATATATATATATATATATATATATATATATATATATATATATATCTATATATATATATATATATATATTATATATATATATGTATATATATATATATATATATATATATATATATATATATATATATATATATATATATATATATATATATATATATATATATATATATACATGCATGTATATACATTCCACGGGAAAAGAATAGAGTTGAAAAAAAAAGTTGTCTGATTTTGCTCAAAATCGCTTGGTATGTTCTTCATCAAAAATAATAATAATCAAAAATAATAATATTTTTTACTTAGAGTTACCATGTTCGATATAGGGTTACCAGAAAAATCGACATTTTACGTAATCTTTTATTTTTAAAAAATCATAACTTTTGAACCACTAGATCGATTTTTAATGTTTTTTTATAAATAGAAAGATTATTACTTTTTGTTTTTATTAGAAATATTTGTTAAAATAATTCATGTACTCAAATTTGCTAAAATTGCAAATATATTTGTTTTTTTATGATTTTCAAAATGTTGGACCACAACAACTATGTATTTTTATATTTTTTTTATTAAAATTCAAACATTTTTACATAACATATCAAAAAATCTCAAATGTTCATCGAGCCGTTTTTGACTTCAAAATAACTGCGGGAATCATTTCATTGAAGTTATTAAACTTATTCCTAATAAATTCATGATAACCATGTTTACAAATCTAGTTTTATTTGTGAAGTAATGTTTTCATCATAAGTAGGGGAGGCTGGTTCAATTCTGATTCCATTAAATGTAAGAACTACAAATCAGCCTCAAATTGTTTAAAGGCAGAGACCAACATTGCTAGGGTTTTTTTTTTTTTTTTTTTATGAATTCATTTATTTGTACAGGCTCAATCGAATCAAATTTACAGAGCCAAGTTTTCATGTTTATATACATCAGTTATCTTAGAACTAAGGTTAAGGGGATAGAACCGATTACTCGCGGTCGTCTCGAGGTTATTAGGAGTAACAATTATAAGCATGAGAAAATTGGGGTGGAAATTTTGAACAAAGCATAAGGAACAATGGTTTTCTTATATCTAGAACTTAAAATTACAATTTTTTAACTAAACATTTTTAATTAAAAAAAAAATCACTCACTCACACACACAACCACATTCACACACACAACCACACTCACACACACAACCACGCTCACACACTGGCGCACACATTCCTCAAAAATTTAACCTAAACAAGTAAGTTAATCAAACTACAATCTAAGGCTAATGTTAGTCAAAAATACATAAATGAGTTTCATAAACTCCAGATCGCGCGCAGCCAAAATGACTCGAATCGGTACATTGGGTTGTCTACCTCGAGCCCGAAGGGAATCATACAGCTCAGATCTGACTCCACGATGCTCAGCACAAAAGCAAATAACGTGATCTGCGTCCTGGTAACCTTGTCCGCATTCACAGAGATTGCTATCTCCCAGCCCAACACGGAACAAATGAGCGTTTAAAGAATAATGATTGGACATAAGGCGAGACATCACACGAATGAAGTCTCGACCCACATCCAATCCCCTGAACCAACATTTTTTAGACACCCTAGGAGTGATAGAATGAAGCCATCGCCCCAAATCTCCTTTATTCCATTTATACTGCCAGCTATCGAGTGATATCTGACGAAAAATATAGAAAAATTCGTTGAAGGCGATTTGTCGATCATAAATATCGCCTTCCATAGCGCCCACCCTTACAAGCGAGTCCGTTTTCTCATTGTCAGGAATCGAACAATGAGAAGGGACCCATACAAAGATGATAATAAAAGAACGTGAAGATAAAGCACTTAGAAGACCCCGTATTTTCATAAGAAAATAAGAGGTGTGCTTTATCGGCCCCAAGGAGCGAATAGCCTCTATAGAACTAAGACTATCCGTGAAAATGAAGTATTGATCCGGTGTTAGTGAGGCAGCAGTTTCTAAGGAAAAATAAATTGCTGCCAATTCCGCGACACAAACAGAACAAGGTGCTTGAAGTTTACGAGCGACGCTATAATTTTCATTGTATACACCAAAGCCAGCGGAGTCCTCTATCAAAGACCCGTCAGTGAAAAACGTTTTGGTGGAATCAACTAGGCCAAACTTTGCAGCGAATATCACCGGAACAATCATAGGACGATGATGCTCTGGGATTCCAAGAAGCTCCTGTTTCATGGATAAATCATAATGAACCGAATTTCCGAAATCGAAGAAGCAAACATGATTGGGAATATTCAGCGAAGGGCTGACATCCTGTGTTATGTACAAATGGTATAACGTCATGAAGCGAGTTTGAGGGTTCAGCTCAAGAAGCTTCTCAAAGTTTTCGATTACCTGAGCGTTCATAACCATAACGGAGAGATAATTCTGAAAACCGATCCGAGAGTGGCAACATGCCAGCCAGCACTTCAAGACTCATGGTGTGAGTCGAGAGCATGCAACCTAACGCGATACGAAGACACCGATACTGAATACGTTCCAGTTTGATGATGTGCGACCGAGCCGCCGATTGAAAACAAAAACTACCGTATTCTAAAACCGACAAAATCGTTGTCCGGTACATTGCTAGGGTTTACTCACCCATGGTTTACGCTATTACTGGAGCCACAATGGTCCGTTAGCGTCCAAATTCAGCATGAGTGCTCATAAAGATGGCAGAGGCACTCATGCCGAATTTGAGTTGTAGCGTAAACCACGACTGAGTAAACTTAACTCATATTTTGAATTATTCCACATTAGGGTTATGTTGAGGGAACCGAACCGAAACTAGAATACAATTTTTTTTAGCGTGTAGAACATTTTTTCTCAAATTTTGTCATTTTGAAGTCCAAAAAACACAATTTCTCCGACCAATGCAATCTTCGTTGAAATTCTTTGTGTAATGAAAGCATTCCATTGGTATTATTAAAAATATGGCAACCAGCGCTGTCTGAGAGAATCTTGGGAGGTCGGGATTGGACCAGGCTCCACTATATTGAGGAATTGGAGCTCAAAAAAGCTTTAGACTACAAGCAAGGGTTTTCTCAGATTACCTTCAATTAAAACTCAGCATACAATTTGATTATTTAATTATTTTTATTTATCATAATTCATCAAAAAAACACTACATAGCAAAATTTTTACAATATAATGCACTTTTCTTCATCTGAAAACCGTTTCACGATAATGTAATTTTCATTTTGTGGCTTAAAGTTATGAAACGATTGTGTCCCAGAGATTTGTTTTACAGGAGTATAACTGTTCTTTATTTTCTTTTCCATTGCATTGTAATCTTTTTCCGAGCAAAACAAGTAATATATTTTGGAATCTACTTTAGAAACAGCCCAAGAGTAAAGTTCATATGCAGTTGTAATATGATGGTCTTGTAAACTTGCTTTTGAAGCGTTTCGCTTTAGAACGCCTCTTAAAGCGTCACAAGGCCCTTTTCCATGGCAAGTGGCCAAAAAGTTCCACTCTGCATTAAGGTCGAAGTCCTTGTAAACGTCGCACAAATTGAAGGCAGTCATCTTATTTCTGTATTGACTGCCTTCATTAGAAAAAAATTGATATTTTTCAGGTGAGGTAGCTTTTTACCCTTCTAACATCAATAGAAGGGTATTAAGATCGCTTGAAAACTCGACTTTTTATCCGAGGCCCACAGGGCCGAGTGTCATATACCATTCGACTCAGCTCGACGAACTGATCACATGTCTGTGTGTATGTATGTGTGTGTGTGTGTATGTGTGTGTGTGTGTGTATGTGTGTGTGTGCGTTACAAATAATGTCACATCGGTTTCTCAGCCATCTGTGAACCGATTTCAGTTCTGTTGACGGCAAATGGAAGCTACAACATTCCCATAGAACGCTATTGATTTTTTTCTCATTCGGACATTTCGTTACGAAGATATGAACGAAACAGTACTTGAAGGCCTATTATAATAGTAATCAAACAGTTTAGTCTCCGATTACATACTGAGCTATTTGTGTACCGATTTTAGTTTTGTTGGTGTCAAATCAAAGCTATGATATTTCCAAATAACTGGTCAAAATTTCATTATGATTGGATAATTCTTCATGGAGATATGACCAAAACAATACCTGAGAGCACATAATTGTGAGATGACAATATACTCGTTGCAGTGCAAAACCGAACAAGACCAATCACACCAATCGATGCCGCTTGCATTCTATTGTGTCGCATCTGGTGCGTTGTATAGCACATACAGCGGACTAGCCACACTATGCGACTCTATAGAATTAAAGCAGCATCGATTGGCTCGAGTGGTCTGGTTTTGAACTGCAACGAGTATATTCGAAAATTATACAAAGTCTCCGTTTACTATATTCATGTACTTATTAAGCATCTTGAATCCATATCGATAATCAAAATTGACGCTTAGGATTGTCTAATAATTCATTCTCTGGACTGATTATATGAAATTTCTAAAATTTATGTAATCTCCCCTCTTATATAATTAACATAAACAGGCTGTTACAGACTATTAATGGCAATATGTTAATCACTTGGATGAACAATACGTTCAGGATTGACAAATAGTTAATTTTATAAACTGAATGTATGACATATCGAATGTTCCTGGATCTTCCTGGGATTTCTAATGAAAATATCTATCTAGTACATTATTGGCCACATTTGAGTTCGTTATTCTGGTGAAGTGTAAGAAGGGTTCAGTCTCACCATCGGTGGATTAATGCGGGTTTTGATCATTAAATCTATTTTTTTATGAGTTAAGTTAAGTTAAATATACGTTGAAAATTGCGTTGCGTTGGTTACGGATTATTCCGTAAATTGTACACTGGAAGCTGGCTATCTGCTTGATACTACAACAATGCACACTGAAAATTTATTTACGTAAAGTAGCTTTCACGCGTTTCGTAGACATGGATTTTGAACATAGAACAAATGTCTCGTATATTGTATGAAACATTCATAATGCTTTTTATCTGGTGAAATGCTATCATTACACCTTGTTGTAAAATGCACGAAATGAACTTCGTGATGACCAGCGAATCGCTTTTATACCGTACTCATGTATGATGGTGTTGCTGCTGATATGGGCGGAAATAACTTATCTATCCCAAAATAAAAATCAAAGCGCTGTCGTGAGCTATAACTTCATGTTCATTAATCAAAATTGTTCTTACGAGTCAGCGTGGCCTAGTGAGATCAACCACGGATTTAGAATCAGCACTTTCCAAATATTCAGGTTTGAACCCCATGTCTGAAATAATAATAAAAAAAAAACGCTGGACAACTCCACGTGGTTGCGCTATTTTTTTGTCAATTACATTTTGAGTCGATAAAGTAGATCTGTCCGTCCTTCATGCAACCGCCAGAGAGACGTTTCTTTTTAATTTGTGACCAAACATTCGTAGCTCTTTGTATTGTTTTGTACAATTTACGAATGTTATTTCTGTGTCAACAAAAGCTTCGTGCTTTGACAATTGCGCGACAGTTATTACGAATGTATCTTCATAAAAGAACAAATCAGTTTCGTTGCACAAAACAACGAATGGATTTATGAGTATTACTTTCGATTTCGTAATATAAACTAAAATTAACTTTCAGTGCAGCATTATTTGCTTGTTTTTTACGTGATGGTCATGGTCGGAGCCATAACAACCATTCACAATCTTCTATGGTTTTAGAATTGTAGCTCGAGTTCTCAATAGTTTCAAGTTTTTTTTTCCGGACATGCTACACCCACCACAACACATAACCGCCAGTTGAGGGGTCGATATAAGCAAAATGTACTTAATAATCGAGGGATAATAATTAATCGAAAAGGACCGTATTAAGTTTTTTGAAAATAAACACTTTTTTTCTCTCCATGGTTTCATTTTAGTATTTTTCTTATATGTGTTCCAAAAAAAAGTCTCAAATCACAAGAAAGGCAACCACACAGAAAAAAATCGTGAAGTAAAAATTACCATTTTACCCGACTATGCCTTTCTTTAAAACTACCATGAAACTTCAGTCAAATTTACTACGTTTATGGTAAGACCTTCAACGTTTATGGTATATTTGACAGACCTTATGTTGATATCAACCACACCATGGTTGATCTAATCGCAGGCATGGTAAAATCAAACGCATTTATAGTCAGCTGAAAATTGTTGGTGATTGCGCTTAATTTAACCCTTAAAATGGTAGTTTATACAGCGGTATTTTTTTTTGCGTGTAGGCATGCTAGTTGTAGCTACCTGATTATTTTTTATTACAGTTAAATATAGTAAGTTCTACAATATAAACAAACAAAGGTAAATCATAACGAAAATACATTATTTTATTTTATTTCGAAGGGATTCTATACTTTTTGAAACAGTTTTATTTAATTGGGTAATTCTTTTACGAACGGTCACTGAAAGAGAAAAAATATGTTTATTTGAGTTTTATAATATCCAATATCTTTACCATTTGACTCTAGGTTGCGGGTCGACCTTAGAACCTTCTTCTGTTTTTTTATGTAGCGATCCTTAAGGATGCGTAGCAAAGAGACGTTTTTTGACTGTTGGCAAGAATTAAATTTAGTTTATTTCATTTCATAAGCTCTGAGCAGATAGTACTTTACCAAACGATTCTGCTGATGATCAGATTCGTTGACAACCGAACAACTCATGTGTACAATATCTTCTATCTTTTTTGCTTTCAATTATGAAAAATAATATTAATCAATCAATAAACAAAGAAATAATAATATTTGGCTTACAGCAAAAAGAAGAAGTTGTTGCTCCTGAAAATTTTAAGATTCTTTTAATATTTTCTTTTGCAATTATACGAAATATGTACTGTTTCACCTCAATAATTCGCTGAAGTTGCTCTTGGTTACCAGGAAAATAGTCATCAGAACCATTATTGCCAAGATCCTCTAGTTGTTTTTTTAAGCTTTCATTAATAATACGCAAACTATTATAATGACCGGTTTCATATAGGCTCAATAGCTGCTCATTCAAAAACATTTGTTTGTTGATTATGGCCAGGAGTCTCTAAAATTTAATTAAATGAATTTCCTTTTACATGCATTTTAATTTTTTGGCAAATGTTTATCATAAACAAAAGTTGATTAGTTTACAGTAACATGAAGGTGAAGTAACATAGTTTACAGTAACATCATAAAAATAGTGTAATATACTATCGTGTACCTCTTCAATGTTATCACGCATTTTGAAATTAATTCTGAAATTAATTATACAATAAATTATATGAATATGTGATTAATTTTTCGCATCTATTTTAAACATGGCTTTAACTTTATTTGAGATTATTACTTTCAAATACTAAGCAAGTTTTGCAATTGTTTCTTATCTATAAAATAGATCGAGATTCTTACAAATCATACTAATCGCCTTCTTTTTGTATGAGGTGTATGGATCTGAATGAATTTCTGTTCCTCTATAAAGTTTCAAGTATCAGTAGTAACAGAAGGTCGGCTCAAGTGAAACGTTTTCCTTCAAATAGGAAATTTGTGGCATTTACTGTTTATTTCATCATTTACCTGGCAAAAATGGGTGAAAATAAAATATGAGAGATTTAAGTTGAAATTGTTTGAGCTTGAAGAAATAAAATTTTTCAATTTCCTGTGATAATAAGCCAGGCTCCATATTGCCGTGAAATATTTAAAGAACACTCTTATTGCTTTTATTTTTGAATGAAAGTTTATCACGTTAAAGGAAATCCAAGAATTTTTTTAAGTAGGATGTGATGTTCGGAAATAATAAGAATGTTGTAAAAAATTACAAACGGTGAAGTTTTGTTATGTTTTTCGAAGCTCTAAACACTAAACGTGACTAGAATTCTCTCTTTTTACACGTTTATGAAAATTTACGAACGCGTATTAAATTAATTCTTATTATATTTTCCAAAGCAAGGATGTGTAGATGTTTATGGAAATAATTTGGATTTAGATCCATAGTCCATTGAGCCTATGCTTAAAATTGGATGTACATATTTTTTCACCATTTCATCCACGAAAACCAAAAATATACTTTTATTCTCGGTGCATATACCCAAATTGATACCATTTCCCCTTTTTACATTTTGCTTGTAGAAAAAGAGGGATAAATTATTGCTGAACTCTTAAGTTTCCTTAAGTTTTTTTTACCTCTTTTTAGCCGTATATGTAGTTTTATGTCATTATATCAATGATGTGGTTCATGGTTAATAAAGTTTATATAAATAAAGCAAACCATGAGACAAATACAATACTTATATTTGTTTTGTTTACCGACTTTTTTTTACAGTGGCCTGAAGGTTCTTTATGTTTGGGCTGCTTTTTAGTTGGACGTTCGCGGGTTGGTAGATAACTTTACCGTCAATAAATAACGTTAAACTAGCCTTGACAATACTGTCTTGATACTTGGATGTATCTAGTGAGCTGTTTTTTGTGAAAATGTGAAAATTTGACATCCCAACGAGGCAACGGCATTAGGCATTAGTACATGGAATATACTCAATTAGCATATAACAAATATAAGTTTTGTTATAGTTTATTTTTATTTTTTTATTTAGGTAGTTCTTGATAGCACTTGTTATTTCATTTGCAATATCGGTCAATTTGGTTTTGTATCCGCTCATCTCTGCAAAATAATAAAATTATTTATAACAAAGCTGTGCAGCAGAAAACCCATTGTATAGAGTTTTCAATTTAACGACATGAGAGCTGTAATGTACATGTTGTACTACGCTGCTCATAATTAAAAATTAAAACACTTACTTTTAGTTTGGTTAGTGCCTTCATCCAATTGCTTAATAATGTTGCGTGTAATTTCTATAAACTTTTCTCCAATTTCGGGAAGATCATCCATATCTTCACCCTACAATATTAGGAAGAGTTCTTATTAAACATGATTATATTTGCAAAGTATTATCCATGCCACCTCGTATCTTCTATCGATTTTATTATTGTTTGACATATTTTGTATTTTTTCTGCCATTTTTCGCTGAATTTCTTCGATTGCATTTAATTTCTGTAAATAATTTGAGAAAAGATATAAACATATTTGGTGCATACAAAGAAAATTATAAAAGCAGTAATAACTAGCCTTTACTATTATAGTTCTTTATTTGCTTGAGTGTCTGCTTAAATATTTTAAAATAAGAAATTGAGATTCAAACCCAATCTTATAAAACATTGATAGTGGAAAATTTTTTTTTTTTCGCATAAACTTTTCTCACAATACGATAAAAATATCACTTCAAAAGGTTTAAAAAATGATTATTGAAAAAACATGTTGATTTTTCTATTATACTTAATAATATAGTAGATATAGCATAATATACTTTGTTAATCAAAGCAAAAATAAT